>JAOYSI010057051.1:0-24564 GCA_025775065.1 Hiodon alosoides
TGTTTTGATTTTTTTTTTTTTTTTTTTTTTTTTTTTTTCAAAAAGGTTTTCTAATAATTACTCTCGGTATGTGCTGACTTAGAAAAACCTACTGCCACAAAATCCTGAAGAATTAAGGTTGGTCCAAGTTTTGCTTAGCTTTTTGTTTGGATGAAACGTTCGCTCATAGCAGACATCTAGTAACAACCCTCTAGCCAGATGACCTACTTAAAAATCTGACTCCAGATCTGTTTTCCGCTCAGGGCTTATATAGCTGGACACGGGGATAAGAGGGTTGTGTGAAAAGCCATAAGATCCGTAAATATCTACAAAGGCTCAAGGCCACATTTGAATATGTATAAGCTGTGATCTCAAAGTCCCAACAACCTCATCGGTTAGCTTTTCCACACTTTCTGGGATCACCACTTTGGATGGGAGAAGGTGATGTTATACAGCTTGGCCCAGCGTGCAAACACTTGCTTCTCAGTGATGAAGCGGTGGTGGTTGCCTCTTCTCCCTCTCTCGTTCTGCAGGTAGGTTACACATTCATCTGGGCCTCTGGGTTTATAGTAGTGATAGGGTGTACGCTTTGGTTGCATCCTCCTGCTGTAAAGGGGTTACATGTGATATCACATCTTAGCCGACACCTCTATCCACCAACAGTACCCTTTACACATTTCACATCATTAAGTAGTTCGCTGACTTATCAACAATTAAATATCTTATTCAAGGGGTAAACCATGCATAACGGCAACGTTTCTAAGTAGTGTGTTCTCATGTGTTCGTTCACACTCAATGCATTTAAAAAAAATCTTTACTTTCTAAGCTTCTACATCACCACCCTTTAAAGTACTGTGCATTTGAAATAAAAGGATACTGCATAATGAAGTATTGTGTATACCTTGTTCTTACTTACCTGCAGTGGTTAGGTGGAACCATTCCATACACGTGAATGCTGTCGCATAACTCGATGGCAATCACCATGGTAAACCATCCAGTGCTAAGCCATGATCGGGACTTCTCCCTGTAGAAATGAACAAAACCTATGACATACAGTGCCGTGAAAAAGTATTTGCCCCTCTTCTTGATTTCTTAGTTTCTTGCATATCTGTCACATAAATGTGGCAGATCATCAAACAAATTATTATGTTAGACAAAGATAACCTGAGGAAATACGAAATGCAGTTTTTAAATGATGATTTCTTTTATTAAGGGAAAAAACCTATCCAAACCTACCTGACAAATATGCAAGAAACTAAGAAATCAGGAAGGGGGCAAATACTTTTTCATGGCACTGTATACCAGTGGCTATGTGTCAATACACAGGAAGTAACTTTTACGAGAACACCACAACCATAAAAGCTATTTTCAGGACCTGTTTCATTAAGTGGGTATTAGAGGCAGCGTGGTTTATATACAATACCATTATCAACTCAGCTCTTTCTTTCGAGCACATTTCTTATTTTCCTTTATGTAACAAACTCGGTCACATACGAGTTTGAAAATATAGGGGTTGAGTGGTTATCCAATGATGAAACATTACTTAAGGTGTTGGTACTGGTTGGTAATGGGGCAGGGCTGTTCAATTCATGTCACCAGATTCATCGAATTTTCAGAAAAATGTATCCCTTTCGTCAGGGAGTTTGCATCAGCACTGTGCTACCTTGTTTTGTTAAGAACATGAAAAAACTGATAAAGAATATTGTGTATAATATTAAACATCGATGCTTTCCTATTCGTAATCATAATTCCTCAGTTCAGATATCCTTATCAACTTTTTCTTCCAAAACTTCCTTACCTGTCACGGCCGGTCTCCCTCTGGAACAGGCTATCGAATTTGCGCATCTTAGCTGGGGCAACGGTGAAAATGGAGAGATTGACATAGGTCATGCTGACCCTCTGGATCAGGCGGTAGAGTGTGCCTTTTGCCTCCTTGCCAATCTTAGTGGGGGGTCCCCAGAATATGAGCACAAGGTCGGGGGTCTTGTTGAGGAACTCGCTGGGCCGCCGGACCACCCGGAACACGCTGGAGTGAGCCACCACACGCACCGTGCTGCGGTTCCCCACATCCTGCTCAAAGCCTGATGTGGGTGCATCGTTCATGCGGATCACACACTCGGCCTGGTCGATCTCGTGTCCTAAACCACTGCCCAAGATGTGGCTGGAGCTGGTGACCAGCGCGCACTGCTGGCAGTGCAGAGTCATGCTC
Organism: Hiodon alosoides; assembly: GCA_025775065.1. NCBI lineage: Eukaryota > Metazoa > Chordata > Actinopteri > Hiodontiformes > Hiodontidae > Hiodon > Hiodon alosoides. Next base: position 2,189 of record JAOYSI010057051.1, read on the forward strand.
TACAAAGCACAAAAACAACAGACAACACTTTATAATCCTTAATAAATCAATAATATATAATCATTTGTCACAAGTACAATCGGCACCTTAACTGAATTTCAAGTAAATATACAAAAAAAAAAATCAACCATGCAGAAACTGGTGCGTAAGAAGTCAAATGTAAATTAAATCCAATTGAATTTATAATAGTGATCTTGTAGAGAACAATTACAGTAGGAAAATTACAAAATAACTGAAAATATATTATACCTCTAAGCTTAAATGGCATTACAAATTTCCAGTGAAGATGCATTTATACTACACAGAATTGTAAAACACTATTAACAAAATCAGTAATATTTTATATTTAACAGACTTAATCTAGTGCATCTACAGTGTAGTTTATTTAGGAATTAGTGTGTAACTACACACCGACATAGGGGCACTATTTAGTAATGAATGTGCATCAGAAATGTCTGCGTTTCTTAATTACATAATCACATGTAACCGACATGATATGTACAGTAAGTACAAGAATATCTAAATAGAAACTGTAAAGGCAAACAAGGGTATAACTATGATGTGATACATAAAAAAATAGGAACCACACAAGCACTGATGGTGGCGTTCAATCTTGTCCGATACTTCATGCACTTTAGGCTGCCCTATAGCATGACTTTGCGATAATCTATTCATAAGGAATCCATTCTCTCCGCACTCTACAGTACCTTGTTGCCGTAGACTGCCATGTAGCCCTCCTTGCCAGCCCACCTTTTAAGATCTGTTGACTTGGTAGTGTGGTGATAACTGTTTTGGAATGAACTGTATATTTCATTGCCACTGTTAGAGGTATACAGTATCAGCAGTGTCATCAGTAGGAAGATGGCACCAAATATTATCATCCGCTGACTCTGCTGTCCCTGCTGTGAATAGAGATTGGTCAATTTAATCTGAGCAAACATCGTCAGATACTACATTACAAATTATACTGGGAACATAAATGTCTCATGAAGCACATACTACATATCATTTTGGCACAAAACAATAAATAGTAACCTCCTTCTAATTCTAAAGATTCTAATTTGATTCAACCACTGGTTGATGGAGAACCAAGTAGAAATACAGTGTCAAAGTCATTTTACAATAATTTCTGTCAACACGTGAATTGTATCATGTTGGTTTTGCTGCCTTATGCTTAAACATGCAAGCTAGAAAACATGCAGTGAAAACCATATAAATAATTTCACACATTGGAAACAAAAAACTGGAAACAATCTGGTCACACTGCTCAGTCTCACCCAAAATGACCACTTTCATATTCTGAACCCAGATAATAAAATAAAGCTATCCCACCTGTCACAGTTTGAATTTAATAGATTCCGTATAATCATCAGAAACAAATTTATTTTTAGGAATGCATAATTCTCTCTTTGAGAACTAAGCAAACATACATTTTTACTAATACATTTTAATGCTTTGCTGTGCTGCTATGCAATAATGATTTCAGAATTATGTTATTTTTTAAAAACCTTGCTACACAACCCAACCTAGGTCAGTCTTACCTTGTCCACCAGCCTCTGCCCCATGACTTGGGTTGCTCAATAAATAATATCACATCTTTTACACTTCAGGCTTGATTCCTGCAACAATAACGTTTTTTGAATTATAAAAATTCTAAGAATCTAAAAATAATAGAAATGATTCAGAAAAATAATGTATGTCTCCTTTTAATCTATTATCGCATATTATTATATAATATGTAACAGACCCTATCCCTCTGGCCCACAACTTCCCAGTTATCAACTCAGGTAATCAAAAATGTCAAGTGAGAGGATTAGCTCTTTGATTCATTTACACCGACAAATGCTAGTATAAAATTAATTTATTTCTTAGTTTTCTCTCTAAATAATAGATATTTCGCTCGAGGCTTTTATGAAAACATTAATATGGTTTGAGGGAACTGTTTCTTTAACGGACTTCTATAGTCCTCTCAAGCCATTACGGACAGTGCATGTTGAAAAATGTAATAACTTCCCTAATCTTATGATCATGTTTAACTCCTCTCTTTAACTTTATTCACTTTGTATTTATTTAATATAAAAGCACAATATAATCTGTCACAGTTAGACACACCACTGACACAGTATTAAAATCATTTATAGACAGGTCATATAGCGAAAATGCAAAACGCTAAATAAACTAGTATAACTAGAGTTCTAATATTTTGTAGATATTAGGCCTCCTATTCAGCAACTCGCAAAATGACAAACAGGACAGCTGGTCCAAAACAACGTTATGATTTAAAAAATACATTATAGATATTTATAGGCCTAGTATTATTTTAACCTATATGCTAAAACCAATTCGCGTTTTATATAACTGCATTATACAGCGTTTTATTGTATCTGTAAAGATTTTATTTTTCTACTCATAAAAAACGCTAGAAGATACAGTGATGTAATGTACGATTTGTCGTTTTTACAGGCGTTCGACTTGGCCACAGCCCTCATCCAAAGTGGCTTCTAATGCCCACAATTAAACTGAAACAAATATCACGATAAAGAAAACAGAAATCGGCAGTAGCCTACCCATATTTCTGACTGGTTTATCTTCATTGGGCTATGTTTTCATTCAGTGAGTTTTCCGTGTTGCCTGGATTTACTTATTTAACAGCCGTTACGTTGACAATTATTATCAATTCTTGGAATTACAGTTTTCAATTTGTTATTCATTCAAGTTTGCGGTTTGGATTATTTGTTTTTAATAAAATTGTGACTCCTTTGTATAATTAATAAGCTAACACAATATTAAACAAAAATGATTACATGGCCATTTTATGTTGTTCTAGCCATATTTGTATGTATAACGTGTATTTATTTGTACATACATTTTAACCTCTACCTGCACGGGGACAGATAACTTTGTCGATGGATGCTCCGACCTTTCTTGTGATAATGCCGTTATCACACACATGATCACAGAACGTTGTAAAACAGATGTCACGCATATTTTAAAGTATTTTAATTAACTGGGGCCTGCAATTTACAACATTTGTGACTGGATATTTCACTTCTGACACAGGGTTGCAGTTTATTCAGTACAACTGACGTATAGTTAACCGTACGGGTGGGTAACGTATAGGTATTTAGTGGGTAACACAAATAGCTAAGCTGTCTCTTGTTCATTAATTTGAAATGGCGTCGCCACAATAAGTAAATATACTCGGGGGAAAAAAACATGGTAATTATGGAGGGATAGAAAATTCTACATCATGTCTATATTCTCTTCACCAATGATGTAACTGTTAAGATAACGTCCTTATGTTCGACTATCATCTATGGATATTAAAAAAGGAGACTTACTGGATCGTGAAAATAAACAGCAAGAAGACACCCTAACGCTACTTACGTTTTTAGCATCTTACGCTTTATGGACCCGTTCATCTTCGGCATTCGTTCTCTGCTTCCCCCATTTCTCAATTTCTCTGCATCAACGGAGGAGGAGACTCCTGTGCGTCATTCTTAGAATGCAAACTAGTAACAGGGAAAAGACTGCTACAATCACATTATATGTATGTACATTTCTGATCTCAAAACATTCTGCTTAATTGCATTATGAAACAATGAATCACCGAGAGTTGTATGTTATTACCTATAAGTACGGTCTTATAACAAAAAATCTATAAAACTCAGACTAAACATTCGCCATTTGATTCTACTTTATGTTGTTGTTGTTGTATTATTATATAAAGGTCATCAGTTATTATTGAGAAACACCGCCCTTAACAAGTATTTGATGCATGTATGACCATGGATGTATTGTACTGGAGTTTCTAACCGTTCCAACCACTAGGTGATGCAGTGTACCCATATCTTCCGGATCTGCGAGGTGTGGGGATTGCTGTGTCACGCGATGATGTGGAAATAAAGTCTCCAGATTGTTTATGGTTAATAAGGTCTCCTCCGTTATTCAAGTGACTCCAAGTTACCACAACGGCCATGATTCCAACTACAGGCAAATACCTTAATTTATACACCTTTTAGTCTTAATATTGCCACTTTCTACTGTAGACAGTATGCTTCGGATTTTGATGTTTTGAGTGGAACACATACACAAAATTAACAATAACACACTTCGACCTGCTATTGAGATTTCTTTCTGCATATATATATATATATAACTTATTTTAAAACAAAAAACGACATTGCATAACCCCTCTTTAGGCATATTTATTGGTTTCCTCTTTACTCTATAGACCTGCTCCAACCACTAATGACATCCAATACCTTAAAAGCAATTAAGTTTCCAGATAAGCACTGTTCGCTGTTGATTGAAAAAGAAACTGAACTTTGGAACTGAGAAATCTGTGTCAATGTTAACTGTGTGTCTTTATGGTAATTTACGATATAAATAACTTTCACTGATTAAGAACTTTTATATTCCGATCTTAAAAAAAAAACAAAAAAAACATTCAATTAATTTACAAAACGTTTTTAATGCGTGAAACTACAGAGGATTTCAAAAACATACAGTGGCAAAGACCTTTGAGGCCCAATTAAACAGAAATCATCGAAAAAACATTTGCTTACTAGAGCATACTTACCAAGTTTGTTCAGACATGAAATGCTATTTATAACACTTATCACGATTATAATTGCACCACTTTATGGCCATCCCAAAAACATTTTTTTCATTTCCAACTCCATAACAAAATTACAATGCAAGATAAATACAGTTAGGAGAATTTAGTAAATCAAATTCAATTTTGAATCTCTATAAACTATATTGCCAAACTGCGTAATAAACTATTAGTGACTTCCCAGCATTTACATAAGTCAGCATACTTCAATTATTGAAGCTGACTTCAAAAATAATTTTGATGTAATTTTGAAGTGCACAGGAAAATGCCTTCACTTAAGGCACTAAATACATGCATTCATTTTTAATGAAGGAGTCATTCACCAAAACAATGCGTAACTGTCCGTTTTAAATCATACTATTATATACCATTTCTTGACATCTAAAAATAATGCTAACATGAACACTTCATCATATTTTGTATAAATATAATTTTGACTTAATATTTGCAAATCCAAAAAATTCACATTTTCATGTTTTGGCACATGAACTCAACTTGACAACAGTAAACAAGCATTTTTAAAGATTAAAACAATGCATAGTGGTATGTCAAGAGGTAGCAGCGATCATTATACAGCGTTAAATAAAAATACTGTTCAAATTACAATTCACAAGCACATAATAGTTACTACACTAAAAAGACAGGGATATTTGCTATAACAATGAGTCAAAGTGATGTTTCCACAAAAAAACACAATCAACAAAATGACATGTACATAAAAAATGATATGCTTCTTTCCTAACTAGAGAAACCTTTCAGACCATTACAAGGTCAAAATGGGGATGTGCCCTCAGTAACACATGTTGGGGATGCCTGCCACTGGCTGCACATTTGATTTATCGATAAATCTTGAGGACAAAGTCCAGTCCTTTCACATCCCCAACATTTAAAATGGAATTTTTTTAAAACAAGGGAGGAATTCAGCAAACTGAATGGGTGAGCCCCGGTTGTCAAGGGGTAGGCTGTGGCTACAGTAGGCTTATACCCAGTCCAAAAGAGTTTTGGAAAACTGTAATTCCAAGTTTATAAAATAAAGTACACATTTAAAACAAATTTGACCTTGATCACAAAACACATTTTCAATAATGGCAATTATAGCTTAATGAAATAATCTATAGTGACAGAGACATTGTTCAAAAAGCTACATGTGGCAGCTATAGTCATGACAACCTTTACAATGACAAGTCTTTGTAGTATAAAAAACAGGTTTAATTTCCTCTGAAAATAAATTTCAGTGCTTGGTTGCTCATACAAAGGCTACCATAAAAACAGTAACTAAACAATCAGTGAAATCAGTGCATTAGCTTACTTACATATGAATAATACATATGTAAGCTAAAGAGCAGCACAGTAAAGGGAAAAATTACCAACTTTTTACAAAGATTTTTTGCATAATCTAAGGCACTATAAGCTTGTTAAATACATTTTAAAAGTTACATTAACCCTTTGACTGGATATTCTGTGGTGTCTGAATTTATTCATAGGACAATGCATCAGGTGTATATATGGGGATCTATGAGAGAAGAAATGTGTAGTAGAAAGTTTAAAAACAAGTTTTTAAAAAGTTTTGGTTTTGCAGTTCACTGAAGTTCTTTAATGTAATTAGATAAAAGATCAGATAATGAGATAAATCAGATAAAAGCAATGTTACTTATATTGGATCTTAATAAAACAGACACAGCTGAAATAAAGCATTAATTGCAATTACACTGGCAATGAGTATGCACAAGCTCATGCTGATATCAATCCCATCAAAATTTAGAAAATCAGTAAATTATTAATGTAAAAATATTAAACCCATTTACAAATACTGCTATATAGAATTATCAAATCAGTAATATAGGTACTCACCATTCATATTTCTTGTTATACTCTTCAGAAAATAACACTGAAAATAGCACTTTTAATAGTCACGCCAAATAACTAGTCTTTTTTTTTCCCTCTATACATTACAGGAAATTAGCTTCATGCTTATTGTAAATGTGAAGAAACCATGTTCGATCATTAATACTTTGCTCACATTGTAAAATGTTTGACTCACAATAATTTAACACAAATTTTGAATAGAATTTCAGCTATGTATCAACTCTGATACATAATTACATTAATTATTTATGGCTTTTAACAAGGATAGCTTGCAGAAAATTCTAGAAAATAGGTTTTTTACTGACTAAGCCACTCAAGGGGGCCCCAAAGTGTTCATTCTTGAGAGTAACTAATATCTATTATTGTTGTTCTCAATGATGTATTATTGTTCCTCTCCGAGAATTCTTCAAATCCTATCATACAGATCCAATTTACGTTTGGATTATGGATCAGGTTATCTCCTTATAAATGCAGTACGTTAATAATTTTATTGACAAATAAATGTTATTATTAGTGTAGAAGAAGTATTTGAGCACTGCCATTCACCTATTTATATGGTAGGGAGTTAAAAACACAAAAGTGCATCTTACCAAGTGCATCAGAGGTCATAACATGCACCTCTAACTCCACAGATAATGTCCACAATGTCATAAAACCATTTGGAACAAACCTCAGAGCATCAAAAATCTGTAGGATGAAATTATTATTACTATCACAGTATTGTTAACCTGAAGGTTCAAATACAATGTGAATCAATGGTAATGTGCCCTTAAACCACTTACTACAACTGACTTGCACCAATAATTACTTCCAGCAGCATGAACAAGCAGAAGAATGTATAGTATGTAAAGTTCATCCAGCTACAGGCATCTGTTGACACTGGAGTAGTCTGTGGTTGTTTAATACTACCGTTTCTTCAAAATCTCATTATTTCTTTGGAAATTAAGGAACAGCAGAAACATATTGCACAGAATACACATTATGAAGCATCGTCTCTGAAGGTACAAGCATTGATATTCATTTATAATTCATTCAGGGAACATTTTCCTGCGGTGCCCAGGAGGGATGTCTAAACTTGACTTTCCGGCGTGAGGCCCACCTGGCGTAGATGGCCTTCTCAGTGATGAAGCGGTGGCCACCGTGACTCGCTCTCTCATGGGTGTTGTACATGCGACATTCGTCCATTCGGGCCTTCTCGTAGTAGTGGTATGGTACAGCTGTGTGGTTTTTTTGACTGAAAAGACATGGATGTGGTCTACTGTTACAACTCAAACCGAGAGCAACAAATTATTCAGGTTTTTCATATAACTAGTATCGTATACTTTAATCATATTTTGGCCCTGTACACCACTTTTTCTACGCAAAATGCTAATATAGTGCTGTGATATGCATCATTGCTTGTTCTTCATTCCAATACACACACTGCAGCCCTCCAGGAGCAAGGATGAATAATGATGGCTTAGGGCTTATAAGTTTGTCCACCTTGATATGTCTAAGTATACTTTTAATAAGATCATGACATACCTGCAGTAATTATCACTGATCATACCGTAAACTTGAATACTATCACATATGTCCATAGCCAGCACCATGGTAAAGAATCCAGTACTAAGGAAGGCCCCTGACTGCATTCTGAACAAAACAAAACAAAAGGATATCAGTCAATGTTAACACTGGTCTCTGCTTCAAGGTAGTTTACTTCATTTAAAAATTTACATAAGACCTCAAATTACCTTCAGCCTGTCTGGCTGGGTAAACGTATACTGTGCAATTTCTATAAGATAAGAGTACATTGTGTACATCAGATAACATAATCCTTTAAAAGCACACATATTATACTATTACCTGTTTTTCCCAGTTTCATTCTGAAAAATGTTATCGCAATACTGAATCTTCTCCCTGGTCACAATATAGATTTCGACATGGGGATATTTCTTAGCTATTCTGAGAAGGGCGTTAAAAATGCGGCCCTTGCCATCCTGACGCATGTTCCTATAAGGCCCCCACACAATGTAAATGGTGCTCGCAGACTGACGAAAGTAGTATGTCTCGTTCTTGAGTAGCAGTGGCACGCTAGTGTGAGACACAACACGTAAACAGGTCTTGCTTCCGACATCCTGCTCGTATCCCCTTGTGGGTGCGTTGTTCATCCGGATTACACAGTCGAGATCGTCAATCTCTTTCCCTTTGCCAGCCTTCAGCATCTGACCTGAGCTGGAGACTAAGGCACATTGTTTGTAGTGGACATCCAGTAACTGGAAAATAAGCAAAAATCCTTATTCAATCCTTATTTCAATTGCTGATAAAATTACTTCATGTAACTTTTAAAAAGTGTTTTGCTCTATGTGCCATGTGATATTACTGGCCTGATTTTTTTTTCTGAACTTAACCATTCAATTGTTTAAGTAAATTTCAGTATTTTTCTTTAGAAATGGCCAGAAAGTCTTTTGTGAATTGGATTCTATGTTTGTAAAAACATCCTTACTGGGGAAATTTGGGGGAAAAGACAGCAGATATAAGAATCAAGAATGGTTTGAATTAATAACTTAAAGTAACATTTAGAGAATATTTATAGACATTTATTGAGACTACTGCCTAATACATTACCTGATCCATCTTTCCTAATGTGATCCGGATGTACCCTACAAGACCAATATGGGTCGGTACAGTTACTCCAACTAGTCCGGTTATATGATTGTACCAGAACCATGATAGAATGGTGATGAGAACCAGACAAAGCCAGTGGATCCTCTGTTGATGTAAGATCAAATTTAGTATAACAAAAAAAAATATTTTAAAATATGAATTTTAGCAGCAGTCATAATTATTTTCTTTAAAAAGCTATAACTTTAGGGTAGGATATTTTGAAAATTAGATTAAAATATTCAACTTGTACCAGAAACTTCATTCCTTTGTGGTCCCTTTGGCCGCGACCTGACTTGTGTGTTGACGTGATACGGTCATATTTCCTATAGAGAGAAAACTATTAATTAACAACCACGAAAGGCTAACAAAAAATCCAATATCATTTAACTACTATGGGTAGTTACAGCGTTCAGATTATATATTGCTACAAAATTGTAAGTAGAATCACAGAAACCTGGTTACCATTAATAGCACTAGGCCAGCCGATGCCAACTATTCACTTTTGAATTAGAACCTCGTTTATTATGTCAAGACACATGCCTTAAAACCTGTCCGCATAAACTCAATATTAGGTTATATAATATGAGAATATTAGCCAGTTTTGTATTCATTTATTCATAAAGATTTTTCATCTTAAATAGACGTGTTGCCAGTTTATTGTATACATGATACTCAGCTAAACAAAAGCAAAACAGTTTCGCGAAACACAGCTAACTAACACGAAGGTGCCCACCACTGCCAGTTTTTGAACAGCAACCAGACATATCCCTTTAAAATTGGTTTTATTTTTATTATAGTTAAATGCATGTGTGTAACATAAGGGCAAAGCCGAGCATGACTGAATTTTAAAAAGCTAGAAAGCCACTACCTTTGTCACAATTGTCCCGTATTTCTCCTAACCTTCTTCTTCCCTGTTTTTATGTGCGGGTCATAAATCACTTCAAAACTAAGCAACGCCACCTATGGCGCTGGAGGGTAGACCGGGAAAAACTATACTACTTTACATGAAGTGCACTGTATCAAATATAAAATTAATTAAGTTTAACTCCAGTCTCACCAAGATCCCAGTCTGACGTATGGAGATAACCTGCTATGGGCCATTAATGAAATAAATGCATTGCTTAAACATAATTGGGTTAAGCAAACATTAACCAATTAGTTATTGGTGCAAACATTTATGTCCCTATTCATTATCTACTTATTATCCCCAGTAATTAAAGACTCTCTCTTAACAAGCCCCTTTATGGTGTTAGTTAGGCGTCCAATTATACCCCGATTTAACAAGTTATCGATCCCAATAAACATGAGCACTAACTGAATTTGGCAAATGCAATTGCATTTTGAAATGCTTATCGAATGGACACCGACAATCATATCCCATGTAACATTACTGAGGTCTCATCTTGAAGTCAAGCGCCTAATTCTGAAATTAATGCATATAGTGGCGAACGTCGTTTTAAAAAAAACATTTAGTATGTGGTGTGGGAAGGAATTGTGTTATTTATTTAACTATGACGTACTAGCTGGTGTGTGTTAATATCGGCATGTCTTATTTTGGCTCGTGGCTAACGAGTGTCTCCTACTGGTTTCTACTGGCTACGGGCGCCCTGCAGTCTGGATGAACCGTTGAGAGGAAAGTGCGTCTCCTGCAATCCGAACCTCTCACACCAGCTATGTAACCCGCAATATGGTTAAAAAAAATACCGTTGGCTCGAAAGCGACTGGAGGATGTGAGCCTAATCGTACTTCCTCACCCTCTCCGCATTCTAGGACAATTGGAGATTCCAAATTGAGGAGACAAATAACTGGTCATTTAAACAAATTTTTGCGTACTGTTTCTTTAATAAAAAATGTACACTATTTATATTGGCATCAGCACATTCTGCAGAGCGGGGGCATATCTCTGTCACTGAAGGCAGTAAGCAATATAAAACAGACAAATGCCGTTGTTATGAGCTCTCCAGCAGCATTAGATCAGATGGGGCTTCCACTGACATGCATTTTACTCTCGGTGGAATTAAAGGTAAACAGGCGTCTGTGGTGGAGGAAACCGGAAGACACCATTAATAAAAACAAGTTAAGTTGACTGGGACGAAACGTCGCTTTTTTCCAGAATGCCCAAGATGAGACTTTTGGCCCGTCAATCTTGGGAGATACCCATGTTTAAAAAAATAAATAAATAAAATTATAATTATATAAATTAAGAGAAGCTAAGTGATTAGCGGCCAAGGTATAATCAGCCTTGAATGCAAAGAGTTGACGCTGATTTTGGGGTCTTGCTGGAATGTTTCAGATGTAAAGTAAATCAAGAAGTAGCCTACATGTTTCCAGTGTGAGACAATACAGTGTTCACTCCGAGCGAGTTGTGTTTCGAAAAGAGAAAAATCTCAGGGGTTACATAACGACATGAAATCACAGGGGTTATACAATTCCACAGGGAACCAAAATCAAATACACACCTGTTCAAATCCCATTGAGAAGGTACTTGTCCTGAATTGCTTCAGTACGCAATTTAGCTGTATTAATGCCATGTAACATTGTAAGCTAAATTGATACTTTTATGTATCTCTGGACACGGGCGTAAGCTAAATACGGAAATATAAAGGATGCGTTTTTTGCCGTCAAAATGGACATGGAATATCATGTCTTTAAATATCATGAATTCGGCCTTATCTGCATTTCGCAGGTTAGCTGCTTGCACTGTATAACACGAACGCTTTACATTTTTTAGGTCGTCTGTATAATCAATAAACTATGATCAGCTTGTGACCCTGTAAAATCACAAAACCTGCCTGAGCTCCAGATCGTTGGCTTTGGCGTGACGCTTTCCTCTGTATTAAAGAACGCTGCTGGAGTTTTGGTATAATATAACCTTTTCGGATTTAACCTCGATCTTTGATCTAATTGGTTACCCAGGCCGGGTTGATTTTTTCTAAAGCGCGACTGGCCAGATAAGGATTCCTGGCTACAACATTCTTCGTAGTCATTGGTTTACAAAGACGCCATTATTATACATTTTTGACCCTACAAAACGTCAAGGTAGTAAGTGTAAGTCGAGGGGGTGAAAATGCCCTTCTGCACCAGATGATCGAACTGCTGCACAGTGAGTGAAAACAAACAGATTTATTCTAAATGTTTTAACAACGTAAACATCTCAAAGTGCGACACATAATTTCAGCAACACCTGCTTGCTAGATAACGTAAATCCACTACTACAGTTAAGTTGTGTATTGTGTAGCCCATGCTCGATTAATTATTTGCTCGTTGGTCACATAGTTGATTTTAAAGTTTTTATTTTTTATCTTGGCAAAGTCAATTTGTTGCTGTTTTCAACGTCTTTTGATAATTTAATTTCCTTGCTGGATATACATAGTTAAGTTGTTTTTTTTTTTTGCTGATAAAATGCAGCAATTTAATTAGTGTATGCATATCATAGTCTATTAATTGTTCATGCTACAAATTATGTACAGGTAACAATTGATATGCTGTGATCGCTAGCTAGCCAGCCTGCTAGTTAGCGGGATGTGGATCGCTAAATTAACTCTTTATACCATTTATATTGTATATGGTTCAGAATATATCTCCTATTAACACTAATATGTTACACAAGCATCAATGCTATCATTTGAATAGAAAACGAGGGTAGAATATTGCAACGCCGAACCAGGGAAAAAATAAAATGACCCCTGGTCAAACTCAACGTGCATACCAAAGAGGAGTGGGTTTTAAATATTTGTTCGTAGCAACAGTGGCTAATGTTCCATACACATTTAAATGTATCTGCGAAATATGGCTGGTATCTCTTTGTATACTGTGGTGTAAAAATACTGTGGTCTTTAACGTTTCAATGATTACGTATATTTTAATCTTTTTTTCTTGACAAAAGAAGTTTGATATGCTAGAGTACCATCTTAGAATATAGGCCTACCAGTTTATAAATGATTTAACATGTCACTAAATGCTTTAATATTTGGTCCAGCGTGTCACACTGATTTTGAATATGGTTGAAGTTGAGGATAGTTTCGTGACAGTGGACAACAAACCACTAATGTTTTATAATCCTTGCGGACATTACTTCAAAATAATGGTAATACCTGAGACCTTTCAAACACTCATTAATATTATTGGGCTATTACTAACAATATAAAAAATCATTGCAAAAAAGGTTTTATTTAAATTGAATTTTCTCTGTTTACACTTAACTGGAAATTATTTGAGGTGCTCCTAAAATTGAATAAGTATAAAATCCTATTAAAATGGTCTCTGTCATTTGAAAATATTAGAATAAAGTACTTATTCTTAGGGAATATGATTTATTTACTTGATGTAGCTTGCCTAGTGGGCAACCAGTATGTTTATATAGGTTTTGGCTAACTAGCAGACAATTTAATAATAAATCACAGAAAAGAGAAAATGTATTTCTTATCAAATATAGTTTTACCTGTCCATTTTGAAAAATAAAACAATGTATTATATTACTTGTTATGCTTAACCAATACTCAGCATTGTTTAATGAGGATTGTTTTTTGATTTAAGGCCACCTCCTTTTCTGACAAGCTAGTGTAAAAGCAAGGGAAATGAGGAAGAATGTCAAATATACAGGTCCACTCCTCTAGGGTTCAGATTCAGTTTAGTCTGACAACATTTTGTGTTATGAAAAATGTCATGCTGATGTGTGTTCTCAATTATTTTTGTTTATTTGGTGGCCGGGCTGAGGTATCATGGACCTACCGAGCTGGTAAGGACACATTGCTTACAGGGGCTGGCTTGACCCTGGCTTGACCCTGGCTTGACCCTGGCTTGACCCTGGCTTGACCGCACAGACTCAATGTGAACAGGGATTTTTTTTGAGGCCACTGCCAAGTTGACATGTCACTGAGAAGCGCAGAAGGTGTGTCCATCATCCAGGCTTTGGCTATGACCGTGGCAGAGATACCCATGTTTCTTTACTCCACCTTTGGGCAGGTAAACATTATTAGAATATCCTGACTTTTGTGACTAGAACGTCTTTCCTCTCACATTCATTCCCCCCCCCAGTTCTTTGCTACTCCAACAAAATGTAATTTGTGTTGGCTGTCTTCCATTCCCTCTTGTTCTCCACCTTTAACAGTTTCAGTGTCAACTTAAACTACATTGAATAATTGTTTGATACCTAAAATGATTAATGCCAGATAATTTCCCTACCCAAGTGGATTCCAATGTATTTAATTGTGTTATGATCTTTGGATGGTTTTGGAATGTCATATGTCCCTCTTCTTGCAGTCTATATTCTCCCAACTGCGTGTATCTCCCAACCTGAAGAAGGTCCTCTTTGCCACTGCTCTCGGAAGCGTGGCGCTAGCACTCACTGCTCACCATCTGAAGAGGCGTGGTCGCAAAAGAAAACAGGCGACGCCGGAAAGGAATGCCCAGAAAGCAAAAGAATTGCCAGAGATGTTATTGAAAGCGGGGAGGCCAATGTCATTAAAGAGAGGTGACATGAGCGAAAGAATGCCATTTTTTAATCCAAGTGGTATTTGTCCAGACGATAGAGGTTATGAGCTTGCATTATTTTATGCCATTTTACGTTTTCCTTGTCAGGTCCCTATCCGGGCCGACAGTTGATGAGCCCCAGCACCCGAAGCAATGATACCATGAGTGGCATCTCCTCCATTGCTCCCAGCAAACACTCTAGCTCTTCTCATAGTTTGGCCTCTGTAAGTATGGAATCCTAAGTTCCAAAAATAGTGTTTTGATTCATTTGTTTATATGGTTTGTTCCCTAAACATTCTTTTTTTACCTTACTCATGCTCACTGGACTATTACCATTTTCTCAGGGTAATTGATTGACTTTGGAGGCAAGCTTCACCTGTCAGAAGGTTATGCTTGTCTAAGGAATCATTGCCTTTGCATATGCTTTTACAGATGAGGGTCCCACCCTCCCCAAACCAATCGGCAATTCCCTCGACCCCCTGGGAGGCGGAGCGATTAGAAGAAGAGCCAGGGGCCGTGGAGGACTCCAATGCAGAGAACCTCTACATCATGGGTAAAACATGGGGAAACGTGGCCCTAGTCATGGACTTTAATATGTTTGCTTTGTAGCTGATCTCTGCTAGGTATGGGGTATCATTTTAATGGCCTTCCAGGGATGGAGCTGTTTGAGGAGGCACTGCAAAAATGGGAGCAAGCCCTGAACATCCGCTACAAGACCCGCACAAATTCCTCCACCAGCAGCCTCGTCCCTCAGGCGACAGCCCTACCGGAAAAACCACCGGTATTTTATGTTCTCGTCATACCACTACGAAGGGGGGCAGCAGTATGGTATTGTGATTTGGGCATTAGGTAAAGGTCCAGGGCTCCCAGACAACTCTGTGGAAACAGGATTCAAGGCAGGCAGGAAGCAAGATGCACTGTCCTGATTAGTTAAGTATGAAATTTGGTAAAATAATGTATGTTTTTGTTTAAATATTTTTGGAATGGTAAAAAAAAAAAAAAGCTCTTTTATACGACAAAAAAAGTCATGTTATGCTTTAATATAATTATTGTGTCAACCTTAACTCTCAAACTTGTTAATATTCATGACTTGGGAGATTCATTGGGGAATTTAAGGCTTATTTTAAAAATGTAGAAAGGTTCTGAGGACCTTTTTCCACAATCTGTGCCCACATTCTTCTCAGTAGAATTTTTGAATAATGTTAAGCGGTCTTATTCTGGTGCCTCTAATGAGGGCGTATTGTGAAATTAGTTTATTAGTAGGGACCAAATCTCAGAAAACAGTTCAAAATCTTAATTTGTTAAAGTTAAACAAAATACATGTTTGCTAGGTCTGTACAATTACATAAACCTATTAACTGTGCCAAATAAAAATATTTGTTTGTGCTAATGACCCAAATTGTTTCAGTTCTATTATACCAACTCTTAAAAAAAGTTTGGCAAATAGTTGGTGGTTAGTCTGATTACAGTGGATGATGATGGACTTAAGACTATGTTGCATTCTTTGTCAGTGTACAGTAATAGGATTCTACAAATTGATCTGAACTTGTATCTTTGTAATGCATTTTTCAGCAAAACAAATTCCTGATTATTGCATTCTGAACACACAGAACATAAAGTTTTCAGTTGAAATAAAACTACTGTTGAAAGTTTTGTTAATGATTGAATGTTTACTGCCACCTTCCTCTGTTTTTAAAATGTGAGTTTGCCTTTATTCTCTTGTTGTGATTCCCTGTTTAAGTGAGTTTTCATGGTTATTTTTCCAGACGGAATCACGGAACAAAGCTTTTGCAGAGAAGCTGGAGACCCTTTTGCACAGGGCATACCATCTGCAGGAGGATTTTGGGTCGACTATACCCCCAGACTGCCTGCTGGCTGACTTTGGTAATTATGATGGTTGTTAAAGAAAATCTAATCGCCGTCCTGAACTTGAAGTCTGTTTGGTTTCTAAGAGAACTTCCTAACAATTTAGAATTGAAATTGTTCTTATGATTAATCAGATGAGACCCTACTCCAGGCCAATTGTTTGCCACAGGTGCGCTCTCCTGGTGTCATACTTCACTACCTGCCCAGTGACGGCGTTGCTTACCTTAAATAGCCCTCTCTATAACATCTGCTTTTCACGGCCACTCAACATAACATCTGCTTATTATTTCAGAGAGCGAGGGGACCCTCATCTTGCCTAATGCGGAGGGCTCGAACCATCTCCGGACAGATGACGGTGCCAGCATCAGCTCTGACGACTCTTTCTTCTCTGCAGCTGAGGTGTAGCCAACTCCCATTTATATGCACTCTGTACCATGTCAATCAACTGTTTCTCATGGCATCACTGTATTTGGAGGCACAAAAAGCTCCACAGCTAATATGCTACTTGCTAACTATCAAAGAAGTTGCTGTAACGGACACCATTTTCAAACCAAATATGACCTTTCATTATACATTATTATGGGGAGTCACTGTGAATGAATGCAATTGAAAATAATTTTATTATATATGATATTGCCATTGTCCTATATGTTCAGTACGATGTACTGAAAATCAGTTTTGTAATTAACCCGCATTAATACATTTTAAAAGATTAGTATTCCCCTGTTGCTCCATGACAAACTAAGAATCCTTTCTTATTTCAATGAAAACTAGTTGTAAAAATTCTAGTTCTTTGAGTTCATATAGATATGCACTATGGCCTCAATTGGTCACCATCTTTGTAATAATTAACCAATGTTACCTTTACTTTTTTGTTTACTTATTTCACTTAGCTTTTTGACTCATTCTCTCTGCAAGATGTATACCAACCACTGAGGCCGTCTGCTCTTTATGAGGAGGCGCTGTCCCTGGTGAGAGAGGGGCACGTAGCATGTAGATCCCTCAGGTAATTCCTAATGTCCTTTTGAGAGCAAGGGTGGAGAGTGGAGGATCATGGGTTGAGAAAATCTGCTGAAGGGTGTAGCACTGCACCCGTACGTTTTCCTAAGGGACTTTGGTGCGTCCACATCCATCTGTGTGCTAATGTATAGATGATATAGGTATCTAGATCAACTCTTTGTACTTCCTTTCCTGCTTTTCTTTTTTCTTTTATTTTGTAGGACCGAGATCCTGGAATGCTACGGTGACCAAGACTTCTTGGCAAAGCTGCACTGTGTGAGGCAAGCGTTTGAGGTTTGTCATCTTATAACACTTCAAAGAGGAAACTAACAACAGGTTATTGTAAAATATAAGTCAAATTATTGCTAGTTTATAACCTCACTAAAATAATGGTTTGTTTTGAGCATGTTGCGTCCTGCAATGATGTCATTGGCGAGGCTTCGGTCATGATTCCCCAGGTGTTGCTGCTGGATGAAAGTCACCGGGTGTTCTTCAGCGAGACAGGGAAACGCATGATCACAGGGCTCATGTCCAAAGCCAACAAGGTCAGCCTCTCCCTATGCTGTTTCACCCGTTTGTACACTGCCTCACCGTTCTACTATGTGTAAAAGGTCATATGCCTGCTATCGAGACGAATGTTAATTTTGTCAGTTAAGATGGGTCTATTCATTAGTGTGTAAATTATTTTGTAATGTTCCTGCTTATGTGTACGTGTGAAGATCACCGCACCACTGGGACCTCTGTTTTCTATTGTCATTCTCAAACCCCTCCTCTCCTTTCAGAGTCCCAAAGCATTTCTGGAGAGCTACGAAGATATGCTACGTTATACTCAGAGGGAAGAGACCTGGACCACCTCCAAGATGGAACTGGAGGGTCGAGGGGTAGGTGTATGAGTACTACACATACACGGTCTGCATGTGTACTAACCTAGACAAAACCTAAAGAAAGTTTTTCCTCTGTAGTCCTTTCTGCCTAATACATAAACTTGAGCCATGTACTCTTATTCCAACTGAGATTTTAATCGTGACATTGATTACAGATTAAATTCTGTAAAAATTGTTTGATTGCATTGCTTTTAGATGCTTGTAGGTGGTGCTCAAATCAGATTACAGAACACAGGTTCAGATTAAAAACTGCAAAATCCTCCTCAGGGCTCTGCACCTTTGCCAACAGATTAGTTTTTAAATATTTGTAAAGCAATGCTTCCTCCCCATTTGGATTGAATTAGAATCCAAATTGGAAAAATGAACTTCACTAGTCATTGGATTGGATGAATAATAGACAGCTCGTTTTTATCATTCAGAATGCTTAGTGAGTTGCATGCTTCTCCAGTGCTGTTGGTGGCTTGTCTCTTCCCTAGGTGGTGTGCATGAACTTCTTTGATATTGTGCTGGACTTCATCCTCATGGACGCGTTCGAAGACCTGGAGAGCCCCCCGTCATCTGTGGTGGCCGTGCTCAGGAACCGCTGGCTCTCCGACAGCTTCAAGGAGACGGTAATTCATGGGTCCTCTGTTGACCCTGACGTACTCGCGATCATGTCATTATGATCTGTTAGTGTACAGAAAAATTACTCTTATTACGGCGCTGTGCCACTGCATTCAGGTAACACGGGAATGAACCTGTTCTGCAGAAATCCAGATTAGTAATCAATTAGTCCCATTTGAACCTGTTGGATGGAGACGGAAACCAGTGATTCAAGTAAAAGAAATATGGGTATCTGCCCTTGTGCAATTTAAACCAGTAGTTGGCAAGGTTTCTATTCTTAAGAGACAATGATAATGAGGTGGTGATTCTGAATTGGAATAGACAATTTAGCCCTGAAGATGCATGCCTATTGTATTCATTAGGTCTTTACATACAATTAATGGCTGTTTATGTACTTCATACCTTATGGCCATAATTAATTTCTTATTCACAGGCATTAGCAACTGCTTGCTGGTCAGTTCTGAAGGCTAAGAGACGCCTTCTGATGGTAAGTTAATGAGATTTTAAGCTTAAAACCACAAATCTTCTATGATGCAACCTGAACGTTTCATTGTTTAATAGTGTTATTATTGAGATTGTTGGTTTTAGTTTTTTTCCCCCTTTTCTTGGGTTTTAGGTCCCAGATGGCTTCATCTCACACTTCTATTCCATTTCTGAGCATGTGAGTCCGGTTCTTGCCTTCGGGTTCCTGGGACCCAGACAGCACCTGAGTGAAGTGTGCACCATCTTTAAGGTGAGGCAGAGTTTGTTGTTTTTTATTCTACATACACACACTCAGAATAGTTATCCATACCTTTTTAGTTACAAATAACACCAATTAATATAAAAGCTTTTGAAAGTGCAAAAAAAAACATGTACAACAGTGTCTTCAGGTTTTCCAAAAACTACATTTTGAATGGGTATATATTGCTTTGTCATGAACTAGTTTGTGTAAAAGTAGCTTGCATCTTGTATACTGCAGTTTGCTAATCACTGTTTAGCCACTATTTATATATATTTATTATCAATTTTCTATTGGGTGTTACTGAAGCAAAACGAATACTGGGCTGGTTTTAACAGCTAATGGCACAATTATAACATCAATTATCGAGTTGGGTAGTTATGACTTGGTGAAAGGGAATTGTGTAATATCTGACCATATGGATTGCCTAATTTAGGGAAGTAAGCATAAATACTGTTTTAATCCATTTCAAATTGTTTGCAGTTAATAGATTGTTTAATATGAGGTATTCATTCGGTTATTATTTGGCATTCACAAAGCAATGTGCACAAATTAAAGCGTAGAATCCCTTGTTGAAATGTATTCAATTATTTTAACATTTTCTTTCTAAAGCGGTTATAAAGACTGGTGTTTTTTGAGAGAACTTACTGAATAGTTCAGTGATTAATTTTCGATTTGAAATGCAGGTCTTTCCTCAGAAATATTTAGATAAGGGTTAAGAATGTATAAATATGTTTTTTAAATTTAGATTAAATGTGTTGGCATGAAAAAATATTGATGTTAGGCTATGATTGATGTCCTGAAGTGCCACAGTCTTTGATACCTAAACCAGATGGGGTGCTGGGGGTTCACAGGTACAAAAGTCATCAAAGGGGCTGTAGTTGGTATATAATGTTGCTTTATAAATTAGCTTATTCTACAGATACTAAAGGAATATTATATTTGCTCTGCAACTTCAAAGATAACTTCACTAATGCACATATAAAAGTTGATGCCTATTAAGATTACTTAATGCTTAAGCCTGTAATGATTCCTCCCAGCAACAAATTGTGCAGTACCTGAAGGACATGTTCGACCACGATAAGGTTCGCTTCACAACAGCTCAGTCGCTGGCTGACGACATTCTGAGCCTTTCCCATCGGAGGAGTGAGATCCTGTTGGGGTACCTCGGTATCAACGGTCTGCCGGAGCCAAACGGTGTGTTGCCAGTGGAACAGGAAGGGTCCTCTGAGCCCAAACTGGACCCATAGGGCAGGTCTGGAATGCCTTTGATCGGTTTGACCCCCCCATCTCGACACATCTTTTGATAATCATTTTAAAGACTCACTTGTGTTAGAGTTCAGAGAATTGCATTGTGTACCTCTGTACAAAAAAAATTAAATAATGCCAGAAATCATTTTTAGGAGAGATGGTGGAAAATATCTTTGTCAAAGGTTCTATTGGCCAAATGAAAATGCACTGTGTTAGTTTTGTTCAACAAATACTTATTTTATAATGCAAACATGTTCTGAGTGATTCGTTTGTCTTATTTGTTCCCATGTTGATGGATCTTATTTTTAAATTAATGCACTTCCAAATTACTGGGGAAGATGTCAGGGTCCTAGTTGTTGGTGTGATGAATGAGACATTTTCTAATTCAGAAAAGGTGATGAATAAGTACTCCATGTTCTCAAGCATGTCACCTTGAGGTAGAACATGCAAGATGTTACAGTCCAGTATATCATGGTCATGGAAGCACCTTGCAAAACAAAAATAAGTTAATACTTATCAGGATAAGCAAATTTATTCCTGCAATATTTTTAAGGTTGATGTTGTGGGCAGTTCTTTTAACAGGAGACTAACAAGAGAATTTAACTGGAATTCCAGTACTTGCCCTCCTTCTCAATCACACCCACAAGGGCAACAAAGGAAGGACTGATGCCTTCAATGTATAGTCTGGAATTTAGACTTGGGGCAGTGCTACTTCTGTTTTGTTGTTCATGGGGTTGGACCATAATAATGTATAAATAATTACTGTCTGAAATGCTACTTGAAATTCTGTTGAACACAAATCACAGTAGTTTCTATTAAATATTGTCACATTATCTGTGGTAGCATTTAAGATCTAGTGGAAGCGATTTTTGTAAGACCAGGTCATGAAAGCTTTGTAGTTGTACATTTTGTTATAGGATGGCTGCTTCATAAAGAAAATATTTTTCACACTTTATCCATTAACCCATGTCACCGTTTCCCAGCACATTGTGGTCCTGTCAGTTTACTAAACAATTTTCCCCAAAAACCATTGTTCACATTTTAGTTAATTTTAAGATGAAGAAAGAAGAAAATTTTTTGTAGAAACTAAGATATTGCATTAGCATGGTCATTTTTAAAGGTTTTCCTCCAGTATTTTTCGGTTTGTTTAGTTTGAAGACTAAGCAAATTTTCTTTGTTGAATGAATTATGACCGTTTACAAAATAGATTTTAATTTAATACAGAAATGATACATTATTAAACATTACTGTTGTTTTTTTCTATTTCCATGATAATGTTTATCTTTTGAATTGCCACTCAGTGTTCAGGTATATTTAAAGTTTGTCAAGACCGGTGCCCTGGCGGGCGGGGGGGGGCCCGGCGCGGGGGGGGGGGGGGGGGGGGGGGGGGGGGGGGGGGGGGGGGGGGGGGGGGGGGGGGTGTGGGGTGTGTGTTGGTGTGGGGGGGTGT
>JAOYSI010057062.1:0-24562 GCA_025775065.1 Hiodon alosoides
CCACCCCCATCCACCCCCTCATCCACTTTATGATTTTGATCATTGTTCCATGTCTGACTATCTCCCTCGTCACCACATTGACATGTTCTGCTTCTAGGACTACCCATGGCTGCATGCATGGTGTGTCAATTTTAGCGTGAAACGTCTGATTTGCATGGGAATGAGGGTTTTGCAGGTGAACAAAGGCAGAGACTGTGTGAAAGGAAGCTGTTTCGTAAGGCTGACACATTGCCAGAGTTGGTAGTTATTCAAAGCGACTTAACAAGAGTGAGAAATTGTTCCCTTACTTTCCTCTAGCGGGCTCCTTGCTTGGGTTTTTGTATCGAACTCTGGAGAGAGTTTTGTGCTACTCACTGGAAAAATACTGATATGGTTGGACAGAGATGGGCATTTTCACAAAAACCAAAACCTTGCACATGGAAAATAATTATTCAATCTCCAAACACATGGGAGGAGGTGATTAAGCTAACAGAATATATATTTATAGCTCACAGCCCTTTTTACAGCACAGACAAAGGGCTCACGTCTGGAACGCCCTGTGAGTAATTCTACTTAATTATAGCTCAATTTACAAAATATTGATTGTAATTTCTTTGACATTTCCTTGCCATTTCTAGTTTTTATGTATTCAGTTTTTTTTTGTTTTTTTTTGTGCAGTGAAATTGCAGTCTACGCGGTCCCTTCCGGAGGAACCCAACAAAAGCTCCCATGGAGAAGCAGCACTACGACCAGTGGCGGCCACCAATAGAGGGAGATGGGGCGCCGCAACCCCCATATAATGAAGTGAATAGGCTACAACGTTGTTTGGTCACCAACATCCTTCAAAATATCTTCTTTTGTGTTCCACAGAAGAAAGAAAAGTCATACAGGTTTGGAACAACATGAGGGTGAGTGAATGATGATGAATTGTCATTTTTGGGTGAACTGTCCCTTAAACTGTTTTTCTTAAACTTTTATTGTTTTGGCATGTAATCATACTGGGATGGTTGCTGAAATTGTTGTAAGTGGTATAGCCCTGCCTAGAAAATATTCCACCAGCCGCCACTGACTTCGACACAGGTGGGTGTCCATGGAAACACAATGCAGGGTAAGGGATACACCAAAGCGGCACTGGTTAGTTAGCACTGGTTAGTTAGCACTGGTTAGTTTGCACTGGTTAGTATAGCCTATGCATCTCCATCTGCTTGATGTATCCACCACATTAGATTAAAACTTACCAATACCAGTACCAATAACCATTATGTCACAATAAGCAGCTGCGGAAGGGTGAAAATATTTTCTTTGGTTAGGGTCAGTATTATTTAAATAGTCGTATAAATAGATAAATAAATAAAATGAATAAAATACAGAGAGGCAAAAAAACGCATTTTATTTCGGCCAAGCTCCCAAAACCTGTTTATCCTCTTAGAGACCTTCTCACCTGTGACGTTTACCCTCGGGGCTCTCTTGGCAGAGGAATACGCAGGCAGAGCTGACTCATAAAACGCTGAGTGGACCAAAGGCTCCTGCGCGCGGCCCCCCCTGGAGGCAGGGGCAGAGAGGTCAGTCTCTAACACTGCCGAAACTCCCAGGGGCTCAGCCGCTAGAAATGATCCAAGTTTCGCACTTTATTAACCCCCCCCCCGACACACACACACACACACACAAAGTCACAGACTCCTAACAGCTGGCTATTTTAACATCACAGGGAATAACGTGTGACACCTGGCACTGGGACCTGAAGGGAAGGCAGAGGACATTCACGTCTGTGATTCTCCACCGTTATCTTCCAGGGCAACGTCTCTTGCCTAAAATTGTGTTTTCCAGGTACATTGGCACATGTCCGTGTTAAACCATTTAGGAATTATCAATCCGTGGTCATTAGATCATCTGACCATCGCAAAGCTCCGCATTGCAGCCTGAAATGGGGATATATTCTTTTAATGGGGGTATTTTAATCAGCACTGACAAAGAAAATCTGATGCGGATGGGCAAAGGCTTTAAATCCTTTCCGCTGAAGGAGCTCAACCCACTTTTTAAAAAAATATGGGTAATTGCATGGCCTGTGTGTGTGGGTGATTCTATCACAGTTGTTTTCTGTACAATAAAGCAGCTGTTAAAGTAGATCTGCGGCAGAGTTTTTCTGGTTATTGTATTTCCCACCAATTGAAAATATGAAAAAGACTGGAGAAATTTCCATATAAATGAGTACTGCTTCACCTGCTTTAGTGAAACCCACGGAGCATTTTTACCTTGGTGGTGAGGCCAATGCTGTTCTACCATAACAAACTGGTAAAAAAAAAACAGGCGCTGTAATTGATTTACCTCTTGTTTGTGTTTGGTATCACAATTGCTTTAAAAGAGAGAAATGTAAAGATTTCTATATCATATGTATGCTGTCAGCATTCCACTTATTCATTCAAACGCCATACCTCCCCGTCCACAGAGTACACTGAGATGACAATAGTTCGGTTATGCCTCTGCATTAGCCGACCGATTCCCTGGCTTCTGCACACAGTGCCGCCTGCGAGAGATTGAGGTGGGTACACAGACAGGCTTGGACCCTGTGGAGAGATCCAGGATTAGAGTTCTTCGAGTTGGAGGGTACACATTCTTCCCACTGGAGATGGGGGTTAATCATGCGCCAGCGGGTTCTGTAGGTTTACCAAGTCCGTCAACAAACAGAGAGGCGTTTGAGCCTGGTGAAAAAGGGGCGGATGCCAGTATGGCACTTGGCAAAGGTGGAGCTGTGACCTGCAGCAGGGCTGTTCGCCCTACATCTATCTGAAATAGCTCCAGGAAGCCTGATCAGACCTGGCCCCGACCTGCTCTGTCCATTTCATCTAAATTGTACGACTGTTTCAGAGACCAGCTTTGGCTTTTTTTGCAGTTTCAGGCTCGCACCACCTCCACCAACCCCCCAGGGGAAACCCAGGCACCATAGATTCCCAGTCATCTGGTATTAGCTCCCCAGCCTCGGTTTGTTTTGAGAGAGACATACAGAGGTAGAGAGCTAGCGAGAGAAGGAGAGAGACTTTTTTTCCCCGTGTTTTTTAGGCTAAGTAAACAAAAACAGTCATGTCAAATTCCAGTGGATTCTGCCGGTGGCCACTGCTTTGACAAACGCCTCCCCGATTCCCCTCCATGAGATGTGATGAAAGGGACCCGGGAGCTCCACGCAGGGTTTTGAGGCATGCTTTTCCCTTGTCAGATGGCTGTACCACAGTGAGATTTCCACACAACCCGTCGTCGTATGTGAGAGTGTGTCAGAGAAGATAGATATTAACTGGAACCCCTTTTGTCTGTGACTGCTGGGAATGGCTATAAAGCTAAACACGGTCACACTTTCGCGTTGGAGGTTCTCCTAATGCGTGATGCGTGTCATGCTGTTGGGAATTACTGGCGCCACGTGCAAATCTGTCAACAATCACAGAAACCTGGACGGGGAAAGTTCTTTCTTTCTTTCTTCGCTACACTGATCAGAGTGTATCATAATAAAGGATCATCTTATGTTCAACTTCAGTTCAGATAAAATTAATAGATTTTTAGATTTTATGGTTTTCTTACTAGGCTTGAAATGTCAGCACAGAATTCATATTCTTCTGCTCTTTTGCTATAGTTTCTACCAAATGGACCATGGTGGAAAAGCTTTTAAAGTTGATATTGAGATATATTTTTCATTGTTTGTAACTTTTTTGCGGCAGGTGTAGTCGTTTAATCAGAATGTCAGAATACAGTGAACCGCATTCTAGAACCATATTTTAGGAAACCGAAGTGACAGAGACGGTAAGTGGAGGCTGTAGGAAAGCTTACATCACCCCCAAGCTGATGTTCGACCAGCATGGCTGCCTGAGAAAAGGAGCAGAGCACCACCTATTGGTTTGTTTTGAAAGAAAACTCTCCAAACCGCCCCTTGATAATGTCTGTTACTGCGAGAGTCTTGCGATGTTCACAAGGTTTAGTAACACAAACAAGATAAGCAAAACTGTATATAAAAGAAGAAAAGTAAATGCAAGGTTTTAGTCCACTGGCAAAACTGTGGTCACTCTGTAACGTTCATATTTTCTATAAAATCATATAAATGAATGGCAAAACAAGGTGAAAACACTTCCATATTACCCATTTACTTTGGCCAGTTCATCGGTTTCCTTTAACAAATTCACGTCGATTCATTCATTCATCTTTTATTTCAGATTTTAAAAATCACATGACTTTATATTTAACTGTAGGTAATTTTCATTTCCCCCCTGCCAAATGGCGTGAATTGATTGGATGATGACAATGCCGATTTAATTTAATTTAAAAAGCCGGAAAGGTTATTGCAAGTGACTGAATCGGGGAATCCGTCTTGCTTTTTGCACAGGATTGCCTTGTGGGGACTAATCTAAAATAGCTTTATCTATCCTGGAGGGACGGAAGTAGCATCTCCTAGCAGACGGAGAGATCGTGTTAGCCCCTCCAATTTACCATAAGCACCAATTCACTGTGTCAGGGGCTGGATTCCGATAAGACCCACGGCTATCACGAGGCCCAGGGATACAGATAAACACTGATGGGCTCCTTCAAATCGGCTCCTGGGGCCACTCATAGAAGCCAAGTGCGGTAATTCAGTTCGTGTTTAATCGCAGCACTTGGCAGTGGAGATAATAGGTTGTCCCCTGCTGGCAGGAATGCAATGGGCAAGTTTAATTGTTGACGGAGAAGGCCGGCTCAGGTCTATCCGGAGTCTGCAGTCCGCAATGTAACTAGGTAAAGCGTGCTGAAACACTGCGAGACCACAGGACTACTGCATGTTTCTCTTCCAATTCAAGGACGGTCACCGTCATTTTCAGAGGTGAAAATGATTAAGGTTACGCCCTAGCTCTAAAGACCGGAATGCTGAACTGTTTATTCCAAACTGTAATGGTGGTCGACAAAGCCTATGCCATGTGCGGAGTTCTCTTGTTTTTTGTGGCGTGGAATTTATCTCGGACACAGACGAAAAGCCATCACAGTCAAGCAGGGGCACTACCAGTGTTAACAGTGATGTCACTGTGGTGAAGACGCAGTCAGTGACATCCATCTGGAATATAACTGTTCCTAACATCTGACAAAAGTAAGGCTACAAAGTTAATGAATGTGGTGTTATTGATCTTCTTTCATTGGGATAGAGTTCAGTTCCTGTTTTTTTTCCAGGGGACAATCTTTCTCCCGTGCTTTGCTTTGACATTTAAAGGCTAAAGGCAAATTTTCGCACTGACATTTCATCCATATTTGACAAGCGCAAAATGCACAGTCTTCTCTTGTGCAGTTAAAAAAAAAGCTTAATGGTGAAAATGAATCCTGTTGTTCTCATCCAGCTGTTGTAAATGTTTTTAGACCTTTAAGTTCCTCATTGATCTTGCGTTTGTCTTCATCCTCCTGCCAAGATGATTCCAGGGAAAAAAAAAATACCATATCTCTTAGAACTCTCTCTTAGACTAATCCAATTGGTCATTTTCAAATA
This sequence comes from Hiodon alosoides, assembly GCA_025775065.1. NCBI lineage: Eukaryota > Metazoa > Chordata > Actinopteri > Hiodontiformes > Hiodontidae > Hiodon > Hiodon alosoides. The sequence continues at coordinate 5,465 of JAOYSI010057062.1, forward strand.
ATTCAGTATCTTGTAGACCTCTTAGATCTGCCAGAAATGTAATTGATTCCAAATTAAATTCTCAATTTGTCTTGGGCGAGTGAGCACTTTTGTTATGCTCCACTTAACAGAATTAAACTCAATTACATCATTACCCACTGCTGTCTGCAGGCTTTCGTTTGATGCATAAACAAGCAAAAATGGCTTTTGAAAAGACCACTGCTGCTACATTCAATTTAAAGCCAGCGGCATCAATGACCCCCCGTTCAAAAGGTCAAGGTGGGGATGGAGAGCTAAGAGAACTGGGAAACATGCTGGAGTCTTCAATCTGTGCACAATGGAATTTAATACGCGATAGAACTCGATCAAGGACTCTAAAGAGATCACGTCTGGGGAGCCTCGAAGAAATACAGTCAAACTCAAAATTACAAAGGAGTCAAAGCTGAAGTGGAATTTCATGGCGGGATTTGAGAATGCACTCATTTTGACTTAAAAAGCTTTTAGTTGTTTAATTTTTAATTCCAGATCTTTTCAGCCCAAGCGATATAAACTACATCTATAATTTGTTGTTAAGAACTGTCACAGTGAACACTGATGCAGAAATACAATTTGACCCTCAATCAATGCAACTGAACTGGTGATCTACCTAAAGCCCTAGTGGGTCAAAGGCAAGGATGCTAATATTTAATCAATAGGCCGTATATTGCTGTTCAAAACAAGCTACATGCCTGCTATCATGCTAGAGAATCTATGGCTTGAGTAGGTCCTATTATTCTGCATTCGTATACCATGGTTTAACCCATCTGCTCATTTTGAACCAACAATGCAAAGAGTTATGGGTTACCAGGATGGCGGAAACTGCTCTGAATATGTGTCGAGCCAAAACTAAGGTATTGATGCTGCAACGTGGTAGTATTGACACAATGAGGAGAGTGAAGGGGGGATTTCCCAACAAGTGCCATAAAAGGGCATGGATCAGACGAGTGGTTCACACCCTGTGGGGGGAAAGTTACATCACAAACAGATGTTACAAGGTACTACAAGATAAGAGAGGCAATGCATGTTATTTTGGAGAGGCAGTTTTTAGGTATGCTCAAAACAGACAATATGACAGTGCTGTTGATTTGTCTCTGATTGCCTACTGTGGACTGGAGCTTCAAAACACCAGGTACCAAATAACAGAAACTTTTAAATGTTTTACTAGAACTGGCCAACCCTCTGCAGTAAAAAAAAAAAAGTAGGACTTACTGATTACTGCATTAAAACCCCAAGCTTGTCAGGATTTGCTGTGTACGATTTTGTTTAATTATTGCAGAACTGTCATATTTAGAAATGTCTGGTTTGAAATACAAAATTGCTACCTGACAAGTCACCTTGCGTTGGAGTTATCAGGGTGTTAATGAAAAACATAATTTCAAGCTAGATTGGCTCTGTAATTAATGAGTTACCCACCACATTGTGACAGTGAGTTCTGTTGTTCTGGTGGGAAAAAGGAGCAGTTCCATTAGACAGTGCCGTTTGAGAAGCACCTGCCACTCTTTTGAATTCAGAAGCACTGCCAACAGACTTAGATGCATGACAAACAATCCCGAGATCCCGAAATTACACAGAGCTCTGATAAAGTATACCCCTTCTTGTGTGTGTTATTTGTGTCTTGATAAAAAGTTCTTCAGAGTGTGAATTTCTGATGCTTGTTTCTGGCCTGAGCAATAGAAGATACACATATCAATTCTTCCTTTGAATTGCATTTCTGATTGTATCATCTCCATTGTGTTCTTTTTAGATACATATCCCCCGTTGCTGCTGACCTATTCACACAGACTGCTCTGTTGAAAATACTTTTTTTTTTAAAAGCCCAATACACTTTGGTGTGGGTGATTTTATTAATAATATAACTTCAGGGTGTTTGGATTGCACTGGAACACAGCTTTTCTTTAAACAACTGTCATGGTTGGCGAAGAAGCAGCCTCGGTCCAATATGTCCATTTTGTAGGTACTGTGACAAGACCCCGTGTGTTACTGGAGATTTGCGCGCTGGCAGGCTTGTAAATCGATTTCTTGAAGTAATTCCTTGAAGCAAGATCCATGAAAAGTCCACGTTGATCGTTTGTCAATTGTAGTCTAATGAAGTGAATAATGTGACACGCTCTGTGTGATTGGAAGAATTATAAATGTGTTTTTATAAACATGCGTCTCATTTTATAAACAGCCTAAAGACATTAAGAAAATGTTAGTACTCAGCTGTTAAGTAAACAGAATTACGAAAGTCATTAGGAACATGACAAAAGTTGGACAGAAAACATTGAATCATTCAAACATTAGGACTTCACTACCAGTAGTGAAGCTTCAGTAAGAAACATGACATTTCAGAGCTGGCTTAACCTCCTGGTTCCATGTCCACTCTGGTGGCAATTCAGAGAAAAACTGGTGCATCAGAAATAATTAGCACCTCCCAGGGAAAAGAGAGTAATGGGTATGTTTGCACAATTTAGTTCCCAATTGATTTCTGCCAGTGCATTTCTGTGTGTCCTATCCAGAATAAACAATCAGAGGTCTGGCGTGCCTGCCTAGCCCAGGGGAGTTGGCTCGGTTTCAGAATTTACAATAAATACCTAGAGCCAGAAACGGATGTGAATGATGGGTTTTACAGTACAACGCCACCCGTACACAATGCCCGATCCTGAGCTTGGTGTTGTTAAAATAGATGAAACCATCCAATGCATGATTAGAGAAGAGCTGATTGGATGTCCAGGGATGGTAAGAGTAATATTGCAGGTATTATCCAAATGCACAGGATTGTGCAGGTCAATTCAGTACAGGTGGAGGAGTTCGTAGATCCACGAATCCTCAACTTCAGATATCCTCAAAGCTGAAGTTATCTTGTTCGTGACCACAGCTTGATTTATTTGTCAAATCATATGTCTAAAGGTATGTTTGTACCTGGAGTGGCTAAGCAAGCAAAGCTGTTAAAAAACTGAAATGAATCTTGCCCTTCACTGCTGGGCGTGCTGTGGTCCACTATGAGCGCAAAGAGTCGCAGAGATCAAGCGGCTTTCTCGAACGAGTACGGCTGGCCTGCAATGCTGTGGGGTGTTTCAGTGCCAGACATGCCAGACAGAATCAGCAGTGACATTAACACTGTTTATTATTGCCGCGTAGCACCGTGGAGCCACTGTAGTGGGCAGATCTGACCGATGCCAGGGCGGGGGTCACTGGTCAGCTTGGTGGGTTGAGAGTCTGACTGATAGGGCTGGGAGAGGTGTTGAACTTTCTGCAGGATTAAACTGAAGAACGCTGGGGTGGCGGAAGAGACTTCCAAAGGCATTGAATTGAGAAACCTGTTTATACCCCGAACCCTGTTTTCGAGTTCACTCCTACCGCCACATTTCTCCACATTTCTCCCCCAAAACCAGTTTTTGGTGAGGTTATCACCTCACCTACTCCGAAGTTCACCGTCGGTTACTGGATGTTATCGTATATTAATGAGGCAGATTCATCACAGAAAGAAAGAATGGGGCATTTTGTACAGATGTAAAAAGCAAGTGTCTGTGTTCAATCTGCAGTGTTAGCGTAGCAGTCGTAGAGAAGGTACAGTGCACCATAATTCTGTCACCTGACTCCGTTTTATTTATTTGTTAATGTAAAGTAGAAAAGTTGACAACCCACGGTTTCAACTTGAGAAGGAATTATTTTAAACATTTGTCAACCCATGGAAATGTCATGCGATGATGTAAAAAACAAATTGAAATAATATTTTTTTACCAACAAACATTGAAATGACGTGTTTAGGTTGACTGGGCGGTCTCCATGGTTACAAAGTCAGACTTTGGATCGAAAAAATCGTCGAGTGTTTTTTCATAACTTTGAAGTAGCTCCCATCACAGAAAGGGTTGGTGACCACTGGTTTGAATAGCAGTGCCTAACGTCTACTTTTGAGGTGTTTGCTGTGGTTCTCACATGCCATCTTATTTTTGTTAAAACTAATGATATATTAAAAACGTGCAAAAAAAAATGACCGATATTATTCACCATCTCTTTTAAGCACACAATATGTGACAGGACATAATGTTTTTAAAGTAATTAATGCATTTTCCCGGACAATTGAACAACAGCTGGTGCCGGCAGAATTTGTCCCTCAGCAGACGCCGTTCAGCGTTTGCAGGCTAGAGTACGAACATCAGGTTAATCTTTACAGAAAATGACGGCAGAGAAAAATAGTGATTACAGATAGCGTTCCCTTATTGGTATTGTAATCAAACGCTATTATGAAGAGCTGCCTTTTGTGTGGGTGTGTGTGTATGTGTTGGGGGTGGGGTGGTATTGCAGAGTGAATGCAATTACAAGAATCTTGTATTGACATTGGTGTCCAATATTTGATGAGGTCATATCAGCATCAGTCTCTCTCCAGCACTACTTCAGAAAAAGCTCATTAATAAAGAAACACAACTCTGTGTATTTAAAGTGAGGACAGAATGCTTTTCATTTTAGAGGGGTCTCAAGAATTCTTTAATTTTTATTTATTTTTTTCTCCTAAAGTCTAAAGGAACCAGTAATCATCCCAATGGAATCTCTCGATTGAAAAGGAACATAATTCTACTAAATCTCCAAAAGGCTCTTTGAAAAGGAGTTTGAAGGAGTAAAAAAAAGTATTTTTTTTTATATAAAAATAAAGATAGATAAGTTACTCTCTTATGGGGCTCTCTCCACACGCAGCCACTGCCCTTATGCAACCACTTTTGCTCTGCTACAAAGGCTTCTGATGCAACTTAGAATGCTATGCACCACATGGCCAAGATCTTTATACTCTCTTTTTCACAAGGGATATCCGTCAAGACAGGGCCTTTAGCACCTTATCATTATCCCACTGCCAGTGCTCAGTCATGACTGCGGAAGAGATGACAAGACTACGTTCAGCTTCTAACGTTTGATTAGCAGCTCAGTGATCACAGGTAATCGTTCTCCACGCGAAAAGGAGAGTGATTTCCTCGTGAAAAGGAATATATTTCAAATAATGGGTGTCCCCTTGGATTTACAGAAATAAATAACCCTCTGACTGTGGAACCAGCAACAATACGATTGGGTTTTCGCAAGGGATAGCAAACTCCTGACCACAATCAGCTCAGAGCTTTAGGAGTTTTCCGTAACCTACCCGGAAATGTCCACAGCAGTTTACTTGTGTTTACTGGAGCCGCTTACTGGAGTTACAGCGTCGCCATTCAACATCACCAGTGGCCACCTGCGTTAATCAGGTAAATCAGTCCCTTTTTTAAAAAGCATTAAGTAAAAAAGTCCCTTTTTTTAAAAGCATTGAGGAATAAGTCCCTTTTTACTACTCTTAATGAGCTCAGTCCAAACAAACAAGGGACCACCTCAGTTTCAATCGAAGCCTAAGGCGAGAAATAATTACATAGATGGTGGGATCGTAGGGAAAAGTGGGGTTCACGCCATGCAATTTATCTGTGCTGCCATGTACGCGCTTTCAGACAGTATCACCAAGATGTGAAGACACCGTGGTCAGGGGGAAAAAACACTCAAAACTCTCACAGTATGCTCACATATGCTGTGTCTTTTAATCCTTGACGTCCTCGACCTCAAACCCCTAGACCAGGAGGTGTCAACCTTCAACATGGAGAAGTCTTTGGATTGGAATGGCTATTTTAAAAATAATTAAAACAGATTTTGTGTTCATTTCTAATATCGGTGCTAAAACTCTTTTTCCAAACCACTCCCCCCATTTAATAATAGACCCGAAATGAAAGAGTCTGAGCTCTCTGTAGCCTTCAAGGTTATAACAGAGTGGGTAGAAGGGTTTAGCTCTTTTTAAAATACATTAAGACATTAATCGTTTTTAGGTCAGGGGAGAAAACTTTTGTTTCAAATGTGAACTGATGCTTGAAAGATTTTTTAAATTATGGTTTGGCACAGCATAGGTTATTCAAATGCAATTTGATGATTGTACGACATTAATTACTATTGTATCTGCCTTCAGGCATACAATTTACCTGTACTTAGTCATCACAACGTTACAGTAAAATGTTAATGTGAACATGGTATTTATATATATTTTTTTTATTTTTTTTTTATCAGGCTTGCAGTAATGTATAATCCGTATGAGTGTTGATAACTGAATTACATGAACAATTTTACAGAATTGAAGAAGTAGCTGGCTTGAAAACTTGGGTTGGTCATGAAGATTAGAAAAAAGTTTGGTATCAACATCTACTAACATCTACTGCAGTGAAATGTCAGTCACTGCAGCAGGAAGTCACAAGCTGTTAATTTAATCTCCATTATTTATATATTTTTTTTCTTCTGCCTTCTCACCACAGTAACTTTTTAAATATATTTTTTATTCACAGGATCCCATATACATGGTGTGGGGTTGAGAGCCATTGTCAAGAGAAAACACTGTAAAGCTACATTTAAAGACCAGCAGCTTTTACTGTATGTACTGCTGAGGTAAGATACAATAAACTGCTGGATCAGCACGGGATAGCCAGTATCAAAAATTTAATTAAAGTGGTATAGCTTTTTTTCTTGTTAGTGTAATTCAGGCAGTTAAATCACTAATAAAAACTCATAAACAACTTGAGTAGGTTCCTATCAAACTTTTCTAGGCTTGTTAATGTTTCGCAATTATTCAAACCTCAACAAATCCGAATGTGTATGCACCAATAAGGAGAAAATAAATAAAACTGAAAGTAAATAAATCTCTTCCTTCTTAAATCTCTTCCACACAGATTACAGAGTCAGCTTCAATGTGCAGCTTCACCACCTATTAAAGTCTTTGCTGTAAGAAGATGTTTTTTTATGTGGTGCGATCGAATGAGATTCTTTGTTTTTTAATGAAAAATTCACCCATTTGCATAATTCAGCCAATAAGCAAGTGATGCTCTTTATAAGCTTGGGCACCTCCATTAAATTTTCCATTCGCCGGACTAAAGGTTTTATTCTTCCTCTTTCCAGATGTTTGATAATTGACACCAATTACCAATTATCCTGTCAATGAGAAGATTAAAGCTTTCTCTTCGTGACGAGGAACAGCCTGCTGACTATGGAATCATCTTTGATGGGAAATCTTGGATGCTTTTGAGGGAAATAAATGTCAGCTAAAAAACTCCATTAGAATCCAAAACAACATTTATTTTGTAATTGTGTCAGGCCACAGAAAAGCTTTCAGTTCAATCAGGTGACTCTGGCCGGTCAGAACCGGTCTGGGAATTTGTTGTGGCCTACAATTATGTTCCAGTTCTTGAAAACAGGAAATATATAGGGGACAAGTGTTAGGACACAAACTAAGTATTGTGACACTAGTTGTACTAATTTTCCAGAACATTATTATCATTATTAAAACATGTGATTTCCCTTTAGCTTTTGAAAGAAAAAGATTAGCAGTGTCTCTGACAGGACCGACACTGACCCAGCGATCTAAGCAGACACAAAACGATCTGTGCTATGTCCAGCTCACACAAACGGCCATTGACATTCCATCTGACTGAGCACTTAACCCAACCTTCCAAGAAAAACTTTTTTTATCATTATCATTTATTTTTTTTAGTTAGAAGCACCGTAGCCATTCCCCTTCTCTGCCTCCTCCCACATTCCCTGCCCTACGTCTCCTTCCTCTGGCTGAAGCTTGCCTGCACAAGATCATTTGCGTGGCGGGGGAGGGGCCTGCCAAGCCATTGGTCAGGCAGAAGAAATAATTAGCAGGGGAATATGCAGAAAAGTTCGCGGCCAACAGATCTGGCCCACGCCCCACTGAAAAAAAAAATAGGTGTGCTCTGCTGCTGTGTACGAGCAGCACTGCCACTTTAACACATCCAGCAAAACTGCTTTGCAGGACCCAGGAGTCTATGTCATGACTTTACTGACCCGTGTAAACCCAGAGGCTGAGTGACGGAAGAAACTTGTTGCCGCTCCGCTCCGGAAACGTGGTGAGTGCCCCCTCTTCCAGTTGTTTCAGCTTTCCCAAAGGATGTTACTATTTTCTCGTGTCTGTGAGAGAAAATGTAGACAAGCTGCCCTTTAAGAAGGACAGAGAACAAATGGGCAGTACGCTTGGAGGCAGATCCCACCATCTAACTAATAGCTGGACTCATTCTGTCATCCCGGGCACCCTCACGTTGAAAAATAAATCTCATCACACATTTTCACTCGTTGCATCCCGGGATCCTTTCTAACACAAGGTTTGGAAGAACAAGCCACACGCCAATTGATTGTTTCTTATCTGACACCCCGCACATTGCTTACATTGGTAAATTGTGCGAAAGTGATCTCTGTGGTGGTTTGCTGCGTAGCCTGCTTGGTTTTGCAAATGCCTGAAATGGGGAAAAGGAGTTGCTCAATCCGGTGTTTACCACGGGAAAACAAGGGAGAAACAGCAATGAAGTAGACCCTACACGGAACGAATGCGTTGGGGAGATTATGGAGGAGAGTGTGTGAAAGGAAACTTGACAAGTGATCAAAACAGAGCTATCCCTCTCTGAGCCCTTTACAAATAATAAGAGACTATTTTATGGGAGGTATGGCATATGTGTGTGTGACCATCTGTTTAAGATCGGTTGACACTGGTGAATCTGCAGTTTAAAAGGGCAGCTTCACACTGAGCTCACATGATGCACGTGTTTTCGTGTGTTCGCAAACTCAAACTCAAGCTATCGTGCCAAGACTGAGAGCAGAAGAAGGGTTGGATAGAACAGTCTGCCAAGTTTTCAAACTTTTGGACCCTTGGACCCTTCCAAGTCATTTTGTTACCATAGCAAGAAACAAAGTTACTTTTCACAAGAACAGGGGTTGGATTTCTTTCTTATTTTTTTTTTTTTAAAGTTATGAAACAGTTATCTTCCTCCGAAACCATTTCCTTAATTCAATATGGTATTTTCTCTGCTTTCACGCTCCCAGAGTCGTGTGCTTGACTCATCTAAACATTTCTCTTTAGCTGGAGTGAAAGTTTGGCTACAATATGTAGGTTTAAAACTTTAAAGGAAGTTTTGTTTTCCATCTGAGGAAGGCAGAAAAGAATTTGCTTGTGCGTTGCCTGTGCACACTGTCCGTCTCTTGTTTTTCTCTAGGTGTCTAAATACAGAGCGGAGAGTGTCCCCCTCGCCTAAAGTTTCCCCCGACCCCCCTCGCCCCTCGCGGCTGCGATCCTCTCCTTTCTCTCTTTCATCTGCCACCTGTCTCCTTCAATCTCTCCCCCGGAAATCCCGACGGAAGCTTTCCACGGACAAAAGCATGAGGACGACACTTTCCCCAAGCCCCGGGGATTCAGCGGGCGAGCAGATCAGCTCAGAATCGACGACACAGCACCACGGTAACGGTGAGTATGACACATTAGCCACGCCTCTCTGCTGTGCACAGACCGTTTGGCAGCAGCAGGAAGAAGTGCTCGCTCGCTGCTCTGTGGCTGTCTGCTCTTGGGTTGAACAGGAAGGTGGGATGGGGGTGCTGAAAACAAAGGCAGCCCCGGGCTGGGGCTCTCTGGAGATATCTAGCAGGCGCAGGTGGGTGTGGTTATGGTTGCTAGTGCCAATTCTGTGCTGAAAATATTTTTCTCAACCATTTCCTCATGGAAGAAGAGGTTTAAACGTCTAATTGGCTGTTAAGTCCATTGTTTATTGTTTATTCCAATGAATATACACAGTCCACAGTGAATCACGTGCAGCGGTACATTTTATTCCACATTTAAATGGGTAATGTCTTTGTTTTGTTTATGGAATTTCACGGAATTAGTGCCTGTCAATTAATAAGAGAAATATAATGTATAGAGTCACATTTATCTGTATGACAATTTTCCTTGGATTTTGGGAAGAGTGCGGTTTGCTGTTTACCCTTAATCCCACTCACATGGATATTCCAGGACATTAGTTTACTGTCCCGATCAGCAGTGACCACATAGGACATGCTAACACCAGACTTGAAAAATAGAACTCAGTGAGTGGATCTTGTCTCCTATTAGCAGTGGAAGATTTGTATGTTTCCAAGGAGCCAGGAAAGTGAGTGAAGTAGGTACCACGTGAAGTTTTGCTGAACCTCCATGAAAGTGTTTTGACAGACAACTAGCGTTTTTGGTTCCCCCAGCTGTGAAAACCATGCCAGTGATGGAGAGTTGTATAAATACGGCACATAAAAACAATGGCTCCGGACAGCTAAATACCCGACTTAGTGTATCAAAATCCCCCCACCTTCGTTGTATGGTGGTAATTTTTTTTTCAAACGACACAACAAGACACAGCTTGGTTAATGCAAATATGAGGTCAACCGCTAAATCAGTGAAGTTATTTTCATTGGAGAGTAAACCCGCGAAGAAAAGATGCCTGGGTTTTCACTCCAATTGGGGTAACAGGATAAATATGAGGAAATGGGAGAGGCGTAAAAAGAAACAGGCTTTTCCGCCGGACTGTGACGCCTGCTTTTATCTGGGCTGTTCCAGAGGGGGGGAAGTCCAATCGGAAATACAGGAAAATACGCCCTTGTTTTTTCACTTGTTTATTTTGTTACCTGCATCTCTTTGGATCCAGTGCTCTCCCTGGTTCTGGAACGCTGCTCTTTTCGAGCTCTTTCCCGATGATCCCGGCACTCGGCCTGACGGCAGCATTCCAGAATCGGGACCTGGAGTACAGCAGAGAAGTAGATGTGGAAGAATTTCAATTACCAGAGCCATGAAACGCATGGGGAAACTTCTAAAATTGAAATTTTGATAAAGGGCTTGTTAGTTTCCATGAGCCAAGCTCCGAGCCTCCCACCTGCAGTCTGTTTGAATGCAAATGATTACGCAATCAAAAATGAATTCCTTTCTTGACTTGCCTCTGGTTCCCCTTAATGTGATGCGGATAATTTGTTTTTGATGTTAACTGGGTAATTGCAGTGACTGTTACCTCCAATTATAACTGAAGGGCAAGTATCTTTATGCAAAAATATGAACAAATGCAGGTATATTAATTACACTGCCGTCATGCTGAGCGAGAGCAGAGGTACTCGGTTGTCATAACTGAATTCTGTAAGCAGTGTGGCCGGAATATCCGAGGGACGTCAAGCGTGTGTTTGCGTGGTGCAATGGGGCAGGTCTGAAGGGGATGTGGTGGCAAGAGATGGGTCTCTCCAGAACAGCTCATGAATACAGATGTCTGAGATTCTGCATATCCTGGAATGGAGAAAAATTACCTTTTAAGTATGCGCGTTGACAAATATGGGAGAGCCCACCATCTTGCAAAGTGCTATTAAGACTGGCTCTTAATTGATAAGATTTGCATATTATTCATCCCTCATATGTTGAAAAGAATTCTGCTTCCTTGGGAATTAATGCATGTAATTGAATCCAGATGGCGACTGAAAAGATAATCACGTTCGTGTCCCACAGTTGTGTTTGTGAAGTAGTGTTGCTGTACTGTTTACATAACAGTGAGAGGGAGGGGGCTAACAATTTTCAACAAACCCCATCTCAAAACCCACTTTCTAAGTAAGGCGCCACTTTCAAATTCGCAATTTATAACCAGTCAGGGATGTTGCTGATGTTGAAGCCTGATGTTTCCAAAAGGCCCCTCCCACTTGATTTTTTCGTTAAATTAAACAGGGTTTAGATTTCAGCTTATTTGCTAGAGATACAGATTTAGCTATTTCAGCCACATAGAAAACAAACATATCTGGCAAGAAAGATGTCAAATTATAATGTTACGCATTCTTTTCACTGCTCAGAACAAATAACACGTAGGCTATCGTTGGAGCTTGGCATGGGTTTTTCCTTTTCTGCGTGTCCACAAAATCCCATTCCATCTGGCAGTGAGTAGAGCAAGGAAAAGCCAGGAGCTAAACCGATCGCAGGAGTCGCGAGAGGGCAAGGGCATTTAACCGATTGTCGCCGTTTAGCCTAAAGGCGTGAAAAATACTGAGTGACAAGGGTGTTCACTTTAGATAGCTCGCTTCGGGCTTTGGGAATAAACACTTTTAGGTGTATACTGTTGTTTTCACTGGCTGTCACCTCTGCCACTTTTTCTCACCATTACTAGAACAAGACACAGTTGACTCCCATTTTTCAAAAAGAGAGGGGGGGCTGGTGCTAAGGAAAGGCAAAGGAGAGCCTTTAGAGGAGAGTCACCTTAAAAGTAAAGAGAAAGTAACCCACAGTTAAAAATCTAATAAAAAGAAATGGGCTGGAAAATAACATTTCAGTGTTGGTCCTTGCTTAAAAATGAAACATTTCTTGTTCTTTTTAGATGATGAGATGGAAAGCCCAGGGCCTTATTCTGTCTTCTCCGCACAGAGGAGACGGGTCGGCACCAGAAAGTGGCTGTCAGCCAGTGGCTCACCAGTGGGGTTTCGGACTGCGTACCCGCAGATTAAGGGCACGGTCTGTTTATCAGGTCCTCAAGTCCCCCGGCCCTCCAGCTCATTGCAGTGGAGCTCAATTTCACCCGCACCCATGCCACTCAAAACCTCCACTTCACTTTTTTTTTTAATCATACCTGTGGGGTTATTATTTCCATCAGTCATTTAGATGTTTTTTTTTATGTACTCGTGCAACCTCTCACGTGGACTAGTGAACCAGTTCGGCAGGAGGGCAAGATAAGCTCAAAATGCACAAGGAGGAAGAAATATTTTATCCCCCCCCACCATCCTTTTGGTCATATTCTCAGAGAGCTTAGCCAATCAATTTGTCAAAAACCTGGGCAGAAATGACACCAGTTCACCAGAGAGAGAAAAGGATATATTGTCTGTTGATGGTCACTGTTGAAAAGAACAAGGCTGGAGTGATGTATGTTGTTCTGGTTGTTTTGCTGGAAGGAAGCTTAGTCAGCTGTCAGCTGTGAATACGTGCGTCCCACCCTCGACAGAGCCCTGGGCCCGCATGCTGATGTCTCCCATAAGACTCTGCTTCTTTTTACATTTACATTTTCTCGTCATACAGCTGACTGACACTTTTGAGTGTGGAGACTGAGGATGGACGAGAGCCTTGGTTATTGGCAACAGATCGTGTTTGCAGTTTCAGTCAGATGTGTGTCCACAGCTAATTAACACTGACTGTCTGCACTTTCTGGGGTTCATCTCGAATAACAGAACTGGCAATCTGACAAGCATAGCGTCCTGGTGAGAGCATACCATTTATCAAGAGAAAAACACATTGTCCTTCCTCCATAGCGATAATACAGCAGGTCATCTCTCTCCAGGTGTTGTGTCCTACTGCAGATTTCATTAAACTGTGTGTTTCCTCCGGATGAATTGCCCAAGCAGGCAGGCATCTTGTCTCTCTTGGTTTTAAACCTCTTTTTAAAGATAGGCCTTGCAATTAACCCTTTTTTTTTTAAAGCTAGCAATGCCGGAGAATGTTAAAACATCCTTTTTTTATTGTTGTTTTTTTTTTTTTTATTAACATATGCTGTGAATTACTTGCACCTGTCATTTGTTTCCATGGCAAACGGCTCCATGTGAATCACCATCTCTGTAAAACACATTATATGCGTTTGATAATACATCTTTAGTAGTTAGCAAGATAGCACCTTTTTAACATTAACATTTAAACTTAAATCCTACCTAGACGTAGGAATGGAGTGTGTAATTTTCTGCCTCATACATTCATGAGTTAATTATATTGTGCTTAATATCTAAGTATAATGTATCTAAAACTTTTTAATTCTTTTTTTATTTTTTTATTCCATGAAATTAGAGCTATTGGTCCAATTACTAAAATAGGAATGTGCAATAATTGCAAGTAGGAGACATCTCTTCCATTCTCTCCCTCTTAACATACTGTAACCGAATTAAGCTCCCAAGACAGACAAAGTAACTCTTTCCTCTTGTTGCAAATAACCTTTTGCCTCCAATTATTTTCTGCACCCTTTTTTGTCATATGATTCATGATTGCTCTCCTTTGAACCTGTACAGAGTTGCAGAAATAATTGACTGGGAGTAAGAAAGGGATGTCATATTTCAAATAACAGTCATTTAAAAAAAGTGCCCCAGGCATTGTCATTTTTAACAAAGTGATACCTTCAGTGTTATTATTATTTTAAATTCAGCTCCAGTGTGCTCTCACTACTTTTGTAAATGGAATCTGTGTTATTATGAATGAAATTTTTTTATTTTTTTATTTTTTTATTTTTTCTCTGCAGCAGCGTTTTTTAAGACATTTTGCTCATACAGACTCAGACTTATCAGCTCGCTTGGGTCTTTAATGCTCAGGGGCTTTTAGTCTGAGCTTTTCAATCACCCAAGCTGGCCAAGCTCCCTGCCATGTGACTGCCACAGAAAGCTCTTCAAATTTGAGCGTTACATGAGAAAGGACGCTGACTTCCTGCTGGCTTACATTACAATTTAAAAGCAAATGCAGCGCGTCCCAACGTTGCTCCTTTTGTCTTGTGTGGAGACAAATAACCGTTCCCCCCTTTGATTTATTATTCAGGAGCCATGACAACGAATAGACTGCTTGGTGTCTCTAAAGTATCCCCCGAGACTTCTGTTCGATTTACCTTTTTATTCCAAACATAAATTCTTTATATTTCAGCTTATGGTTCTCAGAGGGCGTCGCTAGAAACGTTCCCAGTCTGTACCGCAGAAGGTTTTATCAAGCTTAGTTTATCAAGGTGAAGAAGTACTCCCGATTCATAACCTGACAGCAACCAGGTAACCATCTGTTCACGTCCTTGTAATGTGTGGGATGTATTCTTTTTTTTAAACCTGGAATTCTCAATACAGCATTTTCTGTTACCAGTAATTGTGTGCCATTTTAGGCACATTAGTGGGAGACATCTACTGCGGCATGGGTAATTATACCATTAATGGATTTAAGTGCACCCCTGACAAATGTAGTTTTTCAGGTTTCTTATATTAAAAAAAAAAATAAACTCAATACTGCCAACACAATGAGAGCCAACTTTGTATTCCACATATATTTCATTTTTCATCTGCTGGAAAACAACTCTGAAACCTCTGAAAGTCAGAAGATTTCATTTTGGATTTACGCTACCAAAAGTATTTCTAAAGATGCCGAAGAATAAATTGTAATTACATCACAGATGTTATATTTCGACTAAGCCCACAAAACATATCAGAAATCTGGACAGCTCTCCAGTGACGATGTCTTTCAAAAGACGACATTCTGTTACTCACAGAATCGGAGTAATTAATCCTTTTCTTTGGTCGTATTCCATTGGCCTTGTTGGGTTTCATTTTCAAGTGATGTGCCTCATTTATTCATTTTGCAACATGTAGGGTTTGCCATGTTCCTGTGGTGAAGCACTCAGGTATTGACCCAAAACAGAATAAACATTTTATCAACAAAAATGTTGATGGAGTCGTGCAAAGCTAAACGGAATAAGGTCCAAAGACAGAGGCAAACGTGAAAGAGAATTCAACTTCATTTTTAACACCAGCGTAGTTCTTGTATTTGTTGGGTGTAATAAACTAAAAAGGTTAGAAAAAACTGCTGATTAACAAACTGCTCCATAACGATGTGATGATGCTGTTATTTGAGAGAGTTCATTGGCAACAAAAAGAGATTATAAACAAGAAGCAACAGTAATCTCCCGCGCACTCATTGGTATTGGCACAACATGACTGGATTTGGTAGGGTTTTTTTTTTTTTTTTTGAGGGCAGGTTTATTGACAGTGTTGCCAAACAGGACACGGAGGCAATGTGATCAAGCACAGCCCCAAACCGTCTCCACCGCCGTAATAGGAAACAGGTGCATCGAAAACCAAAACATTCATCACCTAGATGCATATGTTGATAAGCCAATTCCACAGACCCGACATGTCATTGCCTCTGAGTGTAGCATACTGACAGAACACCAAAGGGAGACCATCCCATTACGCTGTCAACTGAGTCTAGACTTGACGGGCGGGGGGAGGCGGCAGGACAGGAAAGAGAAATGTGTGTTCTTGGTGAGCGAGGAATTGACAAACTGGCAGGAAGCTTTGTTCCAAACATTTGGGGCGTGGAGTCAATTTTGGCTGCGTTGTAATGGGAAACGCAATGGGGTTCCTGGGCATGGTTTCCTATTGTTTTCACTACAATCTGACGCCCACATTACGTGATGCTAGGAGAATATTCTGCTTGGAAAGCTCAACCTTCTGTTCGATTTTTTTTCCTGTGTCCACAATCAGACCAACTAAATCGAAATTAGTAAGAATTGATTTTTTTAAAATTCCGATCTTTGATGGTGGGAGGGTGAAATATAAGCTTCGGTGGAATCCTCTGTTCACTTACAAATCTAGAAAAATCGCTGGTTTTAAAAAACGTGAACAAAAACATCATTCATCCACAAAACAATATACAAATCATGTGAGCTTATGGTCAATGGACAGGGAAAAGAAAAAAAAAGGGATTATTTTCTTTTATTTTTCTCTAAGATAAAACAGACTGCAAACAGTCAAAGTCACGGTTTATATAGTAAAGTGCACGTTTGTACAGAATAAAACGGGAGCCAGTAATTCTATCACTTTTCCTGTTTAATGATGGGTGGAAAATGCGTAGTATTTCCTTTCTGTAGAAACGCACGCATTCTTTTTTCACTCTCTGGTTGTTATGGGGTCTCTGAATTATTGTCAGTTGTTCCAATGCTGAGTATGTCTACAAAATTTCACTCTGCAGGGAGGGTTATTCAAAAGTTTTTACATCCTACTTGCTAAAATGTCCCTGATTGGTGGAAACTCTGCCTATATAAACATGTATCAGGATGAAATACCAGCAGTTTTAGTAATTTTACACATTACGTTTATACACTAAGTTTTTACTTTATGGAGAAAAAAAGTTATCGTATGAAAATAAGTATATATAAATTCTTCAGTCACAGACTATGATATAGGCGTGATATCATTTTTGGACAGGACACAATTCCCAATCCTAACATATTGTTCCTCATTCCTGAAACAGATGGCTGAATAAAAGTGAAGAAAATACATTCATATTTTTTACCATCTGTCCAAATAGACTTTGCCGATTACTTTTCAGTTTACAGATTACTTTTCGGTTTACAGATTACTTTGCGCTTTTTGGTTTTTATTACCCCAGAATTCACAACCACCTATCACAAAACTAATGTGAGTTACTGACTAAATTTCACCGTTGACAGACATACCGTAGCAATGATTTTCTTGCCTTCAAGTATGGTTTACACACTACACCAACACATAAAATGAAAACATTGCCTGACAGATTTCACTCTAAATGTAATACAATGTAATACAACATACCATTAAGTTTTAAATTTAACATAATTCATTATAACTAAGCCATAAAATACCTACTCAAAATTAAAAACAGACTTTATTGGCATTGTAAATGTAGTCCACTTCCAAAGGCCCACGCCACATATCAAACAGCAGTTCCCGTTGTTCATATCCAAATGGTATGCTATTAAAACAACTGTTTAGTATAACAAATTTGATGCATGCATTTCATATGCACTTTGTCCAGTGACAGAGGGAAGGCCTAATGACTTTCTCTGAAGAAACGTCTTAACGTTTTCTTAAAGTGATATAATTGTGTCCTTCATGCATGAAATTAGGCTTGTTGAAGCTTTGTTTCCTGTTATTCTAGGTCAATGATTCAGTGACCATGAGCTTGCTGTGGTTGTATCAGCCCTGCCTGGAACCCATTCCCAATGATTTTTTGCGTTGTGTTTTTTTTTGTGTCTTTTTTTCTCTCTCATTCCTTGAAACTTAATGAGGTAAAGCGAAGCATCTGTCAGGCGTGCATAGCAGTCTAGCCCATAAGGGGCTGCCCTAAAATTTGAGGCTCACTGGCTCAGAGCAGCACAACATCACATCCTGTGAGGGCCTGCTGGGACGACCTGAACCGCTGCTCTGGCAGTTGGGAAACCAGCAGGGTTTAGAAGAAAGAGAATTTCTTCCATCTTAATCAGGATAGCATGGGAATGTTCGCATAGGAATCTTTTAAAAGTCCAGGAGGTTCCCCATGACGAATCCCATCTTTGCTCGCCACCGTGGAGAATTATTTCTCTCCTATAAGAAAGTAAAGAGTACAGAATTATGGATAACCGTGGAACCACATAGACCACACATAAGGGGCTCCATAGCAACTAGCTACAGTACAGCCTAGCAACGACCGGTGACACTGAAGAGAACACTTCAGTACATGTCCTATTCTAGGCAGCAAAGCTTATCTTCATTTTTTACAGTGTGGGAATACCGGTTTGAAAGGTGTTAAATAAACCGCAGAGCAGTCAACTACAGGCTCAAACTGGGAACCAAAAGAAAATCTTTAGAATTTTACATTACACACTATTCAGTTGCTTGGCAGACATTCCTACCCAGACTGACATGCATAGCTTACACTGCACTGCATTTTTCTCCTCATCAGAATGGTATTTAACGGAGCAATTCAGTATCTGCTGGAGAGTACAACGGCAGTTTAGTACCTTACTCGCTACTCCACCTCTTGCCTTGAGGATGTATGGATTACCTCCATTCATCAGTCAACTACATTTCAATATATTCTTTTCTGTGTATTGGGGATATTTTTTAC
This sequence comes from Hiodon alosoides, assembly GCA_025775065.1. Lineage (NCBI taxonomy): Eukaryota > Metazoa > Chordata > Actinopteri > Hiodontiformes > Hiodontidae > Hiodon > Hiodon alosoides. The sequence continues at coordinate 23,928 of JAOYSI010057062.1, forward strand.
GTAGGGTTGCCTGGGTAAATGCTGGACAGCTGTACGGTAGACTGTAGGATCTACCAAAGTTACGAGCATGCGTTTATGCTTTTAATGTGTTGACATTGCTGGTAAGGCCACCAAACTGTCCAAATGACATCGATGATGACTGTGGTCAACAGTGTTAATAGAATCGTTCTGTGGCCTCCAGCGTTTGAGTCGAACCGCTAGTCTGCTCAGAGATACAACGGCGTCAGTGTGGGAGAAGAGGTGTTTAGCTCTGTCTGGGACAGCGGTAATCATCTCCAGGACTTCTCACTGATGAAGCTGAGGAGGTGGAAGTGTCGGGATGAAAACGGGGCGGAGAGCCGCAGGCGTTGGAGGCGAATAGCTGCTATGAGGCACAGCGGGGTTTACGCCTCTGCTGAAGGGACTCACGAGTGAAGTACAGCAGGGGTCACGAGTTCAGATAAGGGAGTCACCACTCCCCAGAGATGCTAACTTACCAATTTTCTGATAGAATCACACACGCCATTGTGCTCCAAGTTTGGGGGGGGGGGGGGGGGGGGGGGGGGGTGCAATTTTGAACAGAAAAAATGATTTTAATAAATAAAAAAAAATTATTTTTTGTTGTGTTTGGAAAAAAAGGTGGTAAAAAAAAAAAA
>JAOYSI010057073.1:0-14370 GCA_025775065.1 Hiodon alosoides
ACCCCGACCGGACAACACTTACGCGGCTCGTGTCCACAGGAAGGAGGACGCCAGGGAGGCGGAGTCTGAGAAAGAGGCGGCCATGGAGGCGGAGATCAAGGCCGCCCGAGAGCGGGCCGTGGTGCCCCTGGATGCGCGCGTCAAACAGTTCCGGGACATGCTACTGGAGAGAGGGGTAAAACACTTCAGTCCAACCGCAATACTGTAACCGGGGCTCTGTTATGTTTGACACATATATCTGAATGGGAGCCAAGCAAGGTACAATCTCTATTTAATATCCATTTCCTTTCCCCCTCTTTCTGCTTTTCTTAATTTTTAGTAAACAATTATGTTTAAAATTATTAGAATTAAATTTACATCTAGATGTCAATGTGGAGAGATCTGTATTTTAAGGTTACCGATATAAAAAAATTCAGTGTACTGATTTAATTTTTTTCCTATTCTTAACTAATCTGTTATTTCACTGTATTTACTTTGTATGTTAACTACAAAATATTGCCATTTGTTTTTCCAACAGGAATATTTGCCTGTTTATTGAGCGTTTATAATGCATTTTCCAATAGCATCCCTCTCTCCTGAACGATGACGTGGGACGGTTTTAGTAGTTAATTTGAAGAGATCAGATTGCATCAACACCCCTTCATTGGCTCATAAAACGAGAGTTGTATAATATCTTGTTCTCGTTAGAACGAATGACCCCGTTAAACTTACATGGATGGGTTTGTTTCATATGGTTTATACCCCTCGCACACGTAAAAGCTTTTTGTTGGAAAGTTATCTCGTTTTTAAAGAGGAATCTATATAATTAATAAGAGGTCAACGTCGAGGCTGTGCTTTTGGAATGGGAAGTAGGTCTTCTTAGAGACGGTGACGGTGCTTTTAAAATGTTACATTTATTGCTCTTTGGGTCAGGCACTGGAGTCCTGCTCTTAACTCATAAGCGAGTCGTTTATTTCAGACGCTGGGTCAGGTGACGTAATGAGCGTCAGTGTCGTTCTATGACTGCTTGTGTTTCGTACAATAGCCTGATAACGCCCAGTTTCCTCTCACTTAGTTTAATCCACTCTACCCCCCCCCCCCTTTCCTCTAGGTGTCTGCCTTCTCCACGTGGGAGAAAGAGCTACATAAGATTGTGTTTGATCCCCGATATCTGCTGCTCAACCCAAAGGAAAGAAAACAGGTAGTGCGCCTCTTGGGAAATGCGTACCGTGGCCTAGAATTGTATAGAAGCAGTTGGTGCAATTAGGACCACCCTAGAGAGAGGGAGACTTGTAAAAGGGGGCGGGGCGGGCGGCCATCTGATCTGGGTGTAGCGTTTTATTGGTCGCCTGGATAGCCGGTGATCTCTTGGGCAAAGTACTTTTTTATTTTGGTTGCTTAGTTGTTTGAAGACAGAATGTGGACCTGGAATGTGTGGTATTGAGTGGAATGCCTGCTATGTGAAGGATGGAAAGGTTTGTATGGTCTCCCCATGTCTCCGCCTCCTCCTGCAGGTGTTTGACCAGTACGTAAAGACCCGAGCCGAGGAGGAGAGGAGGGAGAAAAAGAATAAACTCATGCAGGCCAAGGAGGAGTTCAGAAAGATGATGGACGAGGCCAAACTCAACATCAGGTCGGCTCAACGTTTTACACAATATTACACAATACAACCGCTCGTTGTGTATGTGTATAAACTTGTAGGGGATATTGGTAACCATTTGCTTGTTTTCATTTAGATTACGGTTATTTTTAACCTGGCAAGTTTACTTCTCTATGAATTGGCTTATGTTTTTGTTCAAATGTATCCGGTTTCGAAGAAAAGTTAGTTTTTCCCAATGTTATCCATCTGTTATAATGTTATGAATATATTAGTCGCTGGAGTGGTTTGTTACCCAAAGACTGATTTTGTGTGATTTGCAGAACGACTTTCAGCGAATTCGCCTCAAAGCACGCCAAGGACTCGCGGTTCAAGGCCATAGAGAAGATGAAGGACCGCGAGGCGATCTTCACAGAGTTCATGATGGCTCTCAGGAAGAGGGAGAAGGAGGATTCTAAGAGCAGGGGAGAGAAGGTGATTAACCCTGAAGAGTACAACTCCATTCATTTCTAATGGCCGCCTGACAGGGCTTAACATTACCCAGAGGTCTGCTGGCCTCTGTGTGTGTGACTTTCTAGGTGTCCTGGCTTCAGTTGTCGTCACCACGGAAAACTTCTGCTTTTGATTCACAGTGTTTCTCTTATGAAATTGGTTTAAAATTAACTGGACTGGATACGTGAAAAAAGACTGTCACCTGTCTGGGTGACATAGTTTGGTGGCTTCTAGAGAAACCCTGCCCCTTCCACCAGTTGTAATTACTCGTCCCTCTGATTTAATGACTAGCTTGCCTGGCTCAAGGGTGGTTCGTTTAAATCCTTAAAATTATAATAATTTTTGGGTCTTGTATTGGCAGGGAAAATCTGTTTACCTCTGGGTAATGGACCAGGCTTCCTTGTGTGTTTTAATCTTTTTCCGACATTGAAATTGGTGATCGATGACCATAATTGGCAATATTCCTCGCAGGAACTTGTGTTTTATCCCTGATGATCCTGGACAAAACAAATGACATCATCTTGTGATCTGAGTATTTTGGGTTTTGGGTTTTTTCGTTGCGTTTGGAGCTATAAAAGAGAATAGCGACGATCTCAATCTCACGGCTTACAACGCTTGCATCCGGAGTTCTCGTTGACGTCGGCGGTATACGAATAGCTGTAACTGCCCGAGTGAACGCGGCTCGATCGGCTTTCCCTTTCTCCCGATGCCAAGGTGAAACACGACTTCTTCGAGCTGCTGGCGGACCACCACGTGGATGGGCAGCAGCGCTGGAGCAAGGTGAAGGACAAGTTGGAGGGCGACCATCGCTACAAGGCTGTGGAGAGCTCCGGCACGAGAGAGGAGCTCTACAAGCAGTATGTGGAGAAACAGGCCAAGGTGGGAGAGCGAGGCTTCGCGGGCCACAGGCTTTCAGGTTTCAGGTGTCCCCACCCCCCACCCCCCCCCCCGTAGATTCCTCCAGGAACCTTGTGTGTTGAAGTGATCTCTGAGCATGGAACGGCGTAGAGGGCTTGGGTTTTCTGATTGCTCCCGAGCCTGTAGCAGTGGTTGTTTGTGCACGTTTCCAGTGTGTGTGTGTGTGTGTGTGTGCACGCGTGTGCGCGTATGGCCTGCGCCTGTACTGACGACCGCGGACCCTCTCCCTCTCTGCGCGCAGAACCTGGATTCGGACAAGGAGAGGGAGCTGGAGAGGCAGGCGCGGATGGAGGCCAGCCTGCGCGAGAGGGAGCGCGAGGTCCAGAAGGCCCGCTCCGAGCAGACCAAGGAGATCGACCGCGAGCGGGAGCAGCACAAGCGCGAGGAGGCCGTCCAGCACTTCAGGGCCCTGATGTCCGACATGGTGCGCGCCGTCACTGTGTTGCTGGTTACTGCAGATTTTCTGCTCTCAAGAAGTTTTAGTCATGCTGTTAGGCAAAACTGATAGATTCGATAGGTGATGGGTCTCCACTTAAACGCCGTTTACAGGCCTTGCGTATAGCATTGGTGGACGGGAGCTTTGATTTATTCAAACAACGTTGTGATTAAGCATCCAGGATTTTCCCGCTTCGTCTACATCGGTAGCATTTTGGCTATCATGACCTAGTTATGGTGTATATGAGCAGTTTGTGTGCAGGCCAGCTTGCTCCTCTGTAATACCATCGCGCTTAAACGACGGCTCCTCGTGGCCCCGGGGTGGTGTTTGGCGTTATGACAGAAGTGTGTGGTCGGCGCTGCGACAGGTGAGGTCGTCGGACGCCTCGTGGTCCGACACGAGGAGAAACCTGCGCAAGGACCACCGCTGGGAGACGGCGTCTCTCCTGGAGCGAGACGAGAAGGAGAAGCTCTTCAACGAGCACGTCGAAGCGCTCACCAAGAAGAAGAAGGAACACTTCCGCCAGCTGCTCGACGAGACCACTTTGGTGCGGAAAGTTGCTTAATCGCCCCTACCGTACAGCAGATCCCCGCACACACCTTCATAAATGCATGTAGACAATGTATGAAATGTTTGGTTTAAATGACCTCTCTATTGTGTAGTTGACCTCTCCACGTGTAGTTGGTTTGAATAGCCACTCTTGTGTAGTTGACCTCTCCACGTGTAGTTGGTTTGAATAGCCACTCTATTCCTCCTGAGTGACTCAGTACAGGCAGTTGTCCGAGCACATACTGAGCCCTATGAGCTGGAGTACGGAGTGTTGAATCCTGCTCGCGTCATTAGCCAGTTGTGGCTGGGAGAGCACGGCGGCGGCGCTCAATTGGCTGAGCGTCACCCGGGCTGGGTGGGTGGAATCAGCAGGGTTCATCTCGTCTCGTCAAACATACGGAGAAATGAGTGGCAATCCCTAATAAAAAAAATAAGAATAATTATAAATTCCCAGGATCCTCATTATAAATCTCCAACGATTGTCGTTTGGCAAACGCCTGTTATGCTTGTTATGGAGAGAGTTGCTTCAGAAACGCGTGGCAAGTCCTGACGTGTTTCTGTTTCTCAGATAACGTTGACGACGACGTGGAAGGAAGTGAAAAAGATTATAAAGGAGGATCCTCGCTGCATCAAGTTTTCCAGCAGCGACCGTGTAAGACCATAAGCTTTGACCTGACCGCGTAAGCTTACCCTCAGCTTGGACGTCGAACGCGTCCTCACGACTCTGTGTGGTGTTTTTCGCCTTTTAGAAGAAGCAGAGGGAGTTTGAAGATTACATTAAGGACAAATACATCACCGCCAAAGCAGACTTCAGAACGTTGCTGAAAGAGACAAAGTTCATCACGTATAGGTAGGTGCCTTCCACAGCCTGAACCGCAGTATCGAACCTCCTGTATCGCAGGAGTCCGTACTTCTTTACATTCTTCAAACTCAATAGAGCCATTTGCCTGCTTCAGGCTCTGTAGGGTCTAGTGACAAAGATGTCCTGACTTGCCAGAAGTGATTTTAAAAATACTTTTTAAAAGATGAATGGTATTTTAAAAATTGATTCATTTCCTGATAGGGTAGGGATGAAAGCAATCGTTGTGCTATTATGCTTTTGTTTGGAATGAAAATTTTAAGATTTAATTAAAGCTTTTGTGAGCCATTGTAGAAACCTACAGCAGGGGATGTCCACGTCTCTATGTAGACTTTGCTGGTTTTCAATAGCGTAACGTTTGTCAGGTCTCAAACCCAGTCCTGCAGAGTCTGTTTCTTTTAGTTGGCTCTATTACCTTCCAGTTTAAACTTGAAGATCTGGCAGAAATAATAAAGAGAGGTAGGAAAAAAAAAAGGTTAAGTCCCCCATCCCTAACTTGGCCCTACCTATACAAAACTATAGAGCTCTGTATGTCAATTAACTATTTGTATATCTAAACACAGGCAAACGGGGTTGTTATTGTAGAACCATTTTTTGTCTTATTTTAAGAACACAGGAATTTTCTTACAAATGTCCACATCATTTATGAATAGCAAGCAGCATGGATTGCTGAAGTTGACAAGATAAAACCTAGTTTTTAAATTATTTAGTGCCCTCCAAAAGTATGGTAACAGTAGAGTGAATTTATTTTTGCTATATTTTTAAGGCATTTGGATTTGAAATGTGAGACAAAACATACATTATACATTCGGCTTTCATGATATCTGAATGCAAATGTTTTTCCCTTTTACAGCCGTGTTTGGGTTTTACGAGTCCCCCGTTCTCAGCTGGGCAAAATGAAGTTAAAGAATGTACTTAAAACTAAATCAAAGCAATACAGTTTAACATTTTTGTTGCATAGCCCTTGAATGCAATAAATGCATCCAGTCTACGACCCATTGACACCGTTTGGTATCTACAGTGGCCCTGATGTGCAAAGCAGAACGCATGCAAACATCTAGAAAGAACAAAAGGATAATCGATCCAAAGCCAACTACACAACGGCATTGACGGAAACTAAACATAAAAAAAAAACGCTGCATTTGAGGGAACCTACAACGGAAGTGCTCCAACCACCAGGGGGCAACGTTCTGGATTCTTAGTTGAAGTTACTGTTTTGAACTGAAGAAATAAACATTGCTTTTAATGTCAGGCAAGAGTAAAATTGTCAGGTTGCTTCTTGCCCTCACTGCTGATGGTAACAAGCGCATTGTATGTAGCTTAGCTAGCCTAATATCCTTTTTTCTCTGTTTAAACTTCAGTGTCTAATGTTTGTTTAAATGTTTCCATTGGATATTTCTTTCAGAAACCCCTTTTACTTCACTCCCATGTTGTCTCCTAGTGGCTGGAGAACATCTGTTGTGGGTTCCCTCAAATGCAGCGTTTTCCCTGACGTTTCCTTTCCGTTAATGCAGTTGTGTGGTCGGTTTTTGATTGCTTTTAATTTGTCATGTTTTTTTGTGTGCCTCATTTGTTTCCTTGTTTTCCTTTCGGTTTGGCTTTTCTAGATTTGTTAGCATGCTTTGGTTTTGTGTTTTTTGGAGCTTTCGGAGTTTTAGGAACATCTGCTTTCCGTTGAACTTTAAGGGGGTTTGTTTTCAGTCTCGTCTTCTGTAAGTGAAATGCATGCTCCATTCGGTTAAAATCCAGGTGACTGAATTCCAAAAAAACCATTCAGGAGCACTCATCACAGTTTTTCTCATCGAGGAATGCTTCGGTTATGGGGACAGTGTGTTTGGGCTCATTGTCTTGCTGCTGGATGAAGCGCCGGCAGATAAGATTGGAGAATTTACAAAGAAATTCCTGTCTGTATACTTCCGATTTCATCCTACTGCCTCCGGCCATCAGTAACACGATCAATGAATGCAAGCGAACCTGTTCCAGAAGCAGCCGTCCATGCCCACCCCAGGAAACTACCTCCTCCATATTTCACCACACTTTCCGGCTTTCCGTCGCTTTGGTAAAGGTTTAGTTTGGTCTCATCAGTCCATAAAACTTACTTCCAGAACTTCTGGCTTGTCTCTGTATGTTTTTGGCAAATTCGAATCTATCCTTTTAGACTCTCTACTGCTAATGAGAGGTTTTGCGTCTTGCAGTGTGACCTATATATTTCTGCTTTCAAAGCTTTCTGTGTATGGGGGCTTGTGACACTTCTACCCCTGCACTCTGACGACTGATGGGGATGTCACTGACTGTTACTTTAGGGTTTTTCTTTCTAAGATTGGCTTTTCTTTGCTTGTTTATTTCTGAGTCCACCATTGGTTCCTTTCTATTTCAGGACTTTTGAAACTGCTGTGCTTGACGCATCCAGTTTCTGTGCTATCCATCTTAACGAATTATTCGGTTCTCCGAGCTTACAGACACAGACGAGTTGTTTTACAGCCACAGTTAGTTCCCCCATCTCCAGGATGCCCCCTGACTGCAATCTCCACAGATGAAGAGGCTGAAACCAAGACTAGACTTTCACTGTTCCTTCATGTGTGAACAGTCCACGCCAACGGAAACACCAGAGCAAAAGTTTAACACCTGCCAGTCATTGAACTTGATTTTGCACAGCTGAAAATGGGGGACTCGACACAATCGGTGGTTTCTGTCAAATGCTAAAATATATATGCATGTCAATACTATGAAATAAAAGCTGGTTGTCTATTTGTCGCATTCATCTTTTGATATCAAATCCAAATGCCTTAAGTCTAAAAAAAAAAACAGATTTCACTCTGCTGTGACCATACTGTACATAAAAATGATGCTAATGTACCGCGTAAATTACCCGCTCATGTACGTCAATCTGGATAAGAGCATCTGCTAAATTTGGTGCTGAAATGGACTAGGTGATTTTTTTTTTTTTTTTTTATCCCATATTTTTAAGGTAACCGAATCAACATCGACAGTGGGGAATCTCAAAATTGAAGATTCCGTAGATTATTTTTTTAAAACGTCTTTAAAGTTGAATACTTTTAACTGAATAAACAATAATAATAATAATAAACAGCTGGTGTCATTTTTGGCATGGTCTTTGCACAAACCAATAAAGTCCTTTTAGTGCGTTTTTATATTCCCCGTGCACGTGACTGACGGTTTCGTAATGAAAATCCTGATTTTGGTTTTCTCTTTTGATTCCTCTTCCCATGGCTCACTTAACGGACAACCCCAGGTCCCGAAAGCTGATACAGGAGTCCGACCAGCACCTCAAAGACATTGAAAAGGTCCTGCAGAATGACAAGCGCTACCTGGTGCTGGACTGTGTTCCCGAGGAACGACGCAAGCTTATCATGTCCTACATCGAGGACCTGGACCGCAGGGGCCCACCACCGCCACCTACCGCCTCAGAACCCACGCGGCGCTCCACCAAATGATGCCACCATCCTCTGGCCCTGGAAACCCATGCATGAGCCATCCCGTAGACCCATTACTGCACAGTATTGACTGTAATGTTGTCATGACATGGAGTTTCCATGCGTTTATTTAAGCAGCAGCAGTTGATGGTTGGGGTTGGGGTTGGGGGGAGAGGCTAGCAAAGCCAATGGCTTCCGAGCTCTTCTGGACCTGCGAACGCCAGGCGACGGCTAGTGGAAAACATGTCAAATAACGTCCGTGGTTTCACTTTGCTGGGTCTCTGCTACTTGTGAGCTAATGTTCTAGACGAGTCGTGTGCGCGGGATGACTGCAGCGGCCTTTTGCGAGTTGAAGTCAATGTAACATTGCAGATTAGTTTTGAATGTCGATTGTTTCTAAAGTGGTTTATTTCCAAGTCGTTGCTATGTTTCTGTACGTTTAGTGGAATAAACGCAATTTCCCACCTTTTTTTTTTAAATGACGTTCCTCGTGAAATTATTACACGAAAATGGGACGATTTCGAAACGTTTAAATGACATTTGGAGATGACAAGTGACAAGTGGAGCCTTTAAATATGATTTCTTGTTCACATCATCGTAGTACTGCTTTAACATTTTGGTTAATTTCCTAGACCACAAAGCAAGTTCCCTGGTTCCAGTTTTTTTGGAGGAAGTTTTGATTACTTGTGTGATTTTCTTGTTGTGGGGTTTTTTAAAAATGTATATATGTACAATGAGACTTGTATGAGTGTAAATATGCATGGGTTACATTACTGTACCAGTGTTACACTAACAGCATTACTGATTGCACAGTGACCACCTGCCAAACACGCACCATTCAGAATCTCAACACATGATATTTCGTATAAGTCCTGTTCACAACATGGCAGTATACTTTTTAACTGCACTTGTAAGGAATACCGTATTTTTTTGCTCATTCTGACAGTGGAGCTTACCACATGCAAAGTCAACCTCGTAGTTATATATTGCCATTTTACAAACACGTGCTTAAGACTTAGCCCCTCTATTGCTGGGTTTCAGTTTTCAGGGCTAAATTATAAGTGCCGAGTTGTACTGAAGCCGTTTCCTTGTTTCCATTTCCTTGAAAAGGCCGGGAAAGGGGGCTTTTAACTGACGTAGCCATATGTGAAACGTAAAATCGCCTTCCCACAAAAAGGCGATGTGCGTTCGCTTGTAAGCGTACTCGGGGCGTCCAAAGAGTTTTTGCAGTGTTAAATAGATTCAGGTTCACTTTAGAAATGTACCGCCCAAAATGGCGAAACTAACTGGAAGTGCTACGTTAAATGCCAGAGTGGAAAACCGAGTGCTATTATAAAGTCGCAGTGTGAAACCAACCAAATTCTGGATTGAGTGTCACAGTAAGGCCTTAACAAACTTGAGTTCACTTGCGATTAGCTTTTTTTTTTTTTTTTGCAGTAAATCCACCAAAACCAGAACGGTTTTGTTTGCATTTGGATCACGATTCATTGAGATTTGTTTAGTGGGTTCAACAGAAGTCACATAACTTAACCTTGGCGCTGAGAAGGAAGGGGTGAGTATGAATGCTATGTCGGAAAAACGCAGACAGGCAGACGCCCCTTAACCGCCGCGGTCAGTGACCGTAGTGCTGCCGCTGTTTTAAATCCGTTCAAATTTTTCTTCCAAAGGGTGTGTTCTCCAAAACGTAACCCCGGAACAAGGGTCTCCCTTGTGTTCGAAAAAATGGGCAGCAAGGGTCTGGACAGGCTGAGAGTTTCATATCTGTCCAACCTCGGCTAACTTAAAGATTTGGGAAGATCAAATCTAATCAAAATAACTATTCTAAAAGCTGACCGTGATGATGGAAATGGTAACTATGAGGGATGAGACTTTTAAATTAATTATAGAGACATGGGTACCAATAATCACTGCTGACTCGTGGTGTATAATACGTTTGGCATGGCTTTTGGCATTATATTACAACAAGAAAATTAAGGAAATTACTACTTTACTGAATTAAACAACATTGGTCAAATAGGTTCAAGAACTTTAAACTGTTCAATTAAATGTAAGCTTTTCTTCATGAAAAAAAAAGTTTTCCCACTTTATTAATCCTTGTTCAAAAGACATTGACTCTCCAGTGTTGCGTCCATTACAAATTCACAATCTGGGAGCTACAGTGGTTCCAGATATCACCAACATCTCCGGGGGAATATACAACACAACCTCCTCGCCCCCTACCTCATGACCATGCGGCCAACCAGGCTCTTTCTCAAGTCATACTCCTCATAAAGCAGCACAGATCCAAGATTTCCCGAATGTCTACGCCACTGTGTGATGAGAGTACTAAAACAAGGCACTGCTTTTTTTTTTTGTGAAAGGAAAACGAAATTAAGGTAAATCTATTTTTTTCAGAACATTATCTCTCTAAGTGAATAGGCCAGGAGGCTATCCACTTTAGTGTGGGGCAGGTTACAGGTAGGTCTTTATCTCCTTTATGATCCTTTATCGGGATCGACAATAGAGAAAAAGGTATTTTCTGTGGGGTGTCAAAACTAGACAGCTTAAATGAGAGAGGTTAACAGGGTATGGGTATGTGTACGCGTACGTCCACTCAAAGAGTATAAATGGAAGGATTCAGGGTAGGTGTAGAACAGGGAGAAAGGTGTGTAGTGGGTGAGTTTGTGATTCTTCGGTTTAAACAGCATTGTTTTAAAATTGCAAAGCATATAATATAACATACTGTTATTAATACTTGCAGGGTTGGGTTTTTTTTGCTTTTTCTTAATGAGGGTGGATTCATTTTAAGATGATGTCAAACAAAACTAGACGCTACAACAGTTTGAAATGCTCTCCGTCCTGTAACGTGATCCAAACAACGTCATGTGCGCTGTAAAACTGCACACCTCTCTGCAGTAAAAGGAATAAATAAAATAAATAATAAGAGTCACAGACAGTCGTAGGAGTGGGTCTGTGCAGGACCGCAGCTGCTTCAGGATCACACCAGTCACCAATCATCACAGACCTACAGTCCTCCTCAGCGAGTAGACTCGCATACTCAAAATACCGCCTTGACTTAAGACCGAAAAAATGAAAACGTCCTGCATTACCCAGCAGACCTACGACCGAAAGCTTTGAGGGAATTCAAAAAAGAAGGAAAGTAGTCTTTAGACTGCGGGGGTTGTGGGCGCGGCGCTAGTTGACCTTGTCCTGGAATATATAGAGGTTGTTGGTGGCGGCCACGGCGATGATGTTCTCAGAGGGGTGCCACGCCGTGTGCAGGATCTTCTTGCTGAAGTCCAGGCTGTCCACGCTGATCTCGTCCTTGCGACGCTTGCCCCCGACGCACACCTTCCGCGGCTTCAGGATCGCCCGCGGCTTGCTGTTCTCCCGGGAGGCCTCCAGGGTCACGTCGCGCTTGGTGTTGCGGTCGAACATCCGGAAAAAGTTGTTGTAGGAGCCGGTCATGATCACGCTGGGGAAAGGCAAGAGATGCTGACCGTGACGAAGAGGAAAGGAGTCAAAAACACCACCGATGCTCACACCGGCTGTTTTTGGTTCACTTGGCTTGTTTTTTAACCAGTTTAGTTCGCCAAGAACAAGTAACGACAGGTAGTCTTTCATCCGAAAGCACACCTCATCAGTATATAGAGATATTTAGTAGCTGCTTTCCTTACCTGTCAGAGCCATTCCAGACACACTCAAACTTGTCGAAGATGCAGTCGTTTTCATAGAGCGAACACAGCTTGCTCCTCAGGTAGTCATGTACCTAGAGAAAACAGGATATGACACGTAAGTGCGATGAAAAGGACAGGTTCACATGGTAGAGTGGAAGGGGGTGCTGGCTTTTTCTCAAACATCTGAACCGATCGTCAGCAAGGAAACTGTTTGCGTGTTAGCAATGTGCAGTTCCGTCGTCACTGTCCAATCCGTCCCTATTTACTCGTACCACCCAGTTTAGGATATTCCATTTACAAATTTAAATTGATTACACAGGACAGCAATGTTTAATAATACAGATAGATAGATATTTGCTTCGCAGGGGCACTTGTCTAGATATTCTCAATGATATAAGATCAGTGTCATTCATGGGATTTTAAACTGATTACAAATCCACCACATTGTAGATGTGAGTGTGGCAGGCTCCAGTCCGCCACATGGTAAAAGGTTAAATGACATAGGCAGTCTCAAAGAAGTTAGTATGTCAACACTCCTTGTTAGTTTACAGCAAGGTGCAAGGTGAATGGCTTCTTAGCTCTTGACCACTGGCGCCTGTTAAAGTCATCGTACGACTGAACTCCTTTCACTTTGGTGAAGTCCGAATCTGTCAGGACCATGGACAGTGGTGGGCGCCGGAGCGGACAATTCTAAGAGGGCGGCCACACCTGGTAGGTCTCCAGAGGCTTGTTCTCCATGTTGACGTCCCACACTTTCACCGTGAGGTAGTCCCTGGTCATCAGGTATCTCCCGCTGTGGCTGAACTTGACGTCGGAGATGGAAGAGATGATCTCAGAGAAGAAAGAGCGGTTATTGGGGTCCTCTGGCTCCTCGAAGACTGTGGCGAGATCAAGGTACGAGGAAAAACCAAGAGCTCAATAACCAGGCAGCTTCAGCAAATAAACAAAATGAAATCCTCAATAGAAGAAAGAAATATAGAAACATTATATACTATAGACTGATTGTACAGATAAAAATCGACCGTCAATATTGAATAAACTGATGATAACCTCAGTTATCACTAGACATGGGATGCACTACCTTCCGAGAGGGAGGTGGACAGTTCTCATGGGAAATAAGGAGAACCCCCAGTGAAGGAGGACAATTGTTTTAAAGCAAAACAATATCTTCTGCTGTAAGACCAGCTACTGCACCACCCCACAGGCCTAGTATTTTATTCCACTGGCCTACAATGGCCTATCAACGGGCCTATCAACTGTCCTATCAACTGTCCTACAATGGCCTATCAACGGGCCTATCAACTGTCCTATCAACTGTCCTACAATGGCCTATCAACTGTCCTATCAACTGTCCTACAATGGCCTATCAACTGGCCTATCAACTGGCCTATCAACGGGCCTATCAACGGGCCTATCAACTGTCCTATCAACTGTCCTACAATGGCCTATCAATGGGCCTATCAACTGTCCTATCAACTGTCCTACAATGGCCTATCAACTGGCCTATCAACTGGCCTATCAACTGTCCTACAATGGCCTATCAACTGGCCTATCAACTGGCCTAAAATGGCCTATCAACTGGCCTATCAACTGTCCTACAATGGCCTATCAACTGGCCTATCCACTGGCCTATCAACTGACACAGAAGCCTATCAGTTGACAATAAAAGGAACGGGAGAAACACTTGTTCTCCACATGGTACTCTCTGCCTGCTGAAGGGAAAGTATCAGCATCAGCCTCAGCAGGGTAGCAGCAGGGATTTGGGGCCTGCAGCAGTGGCCGACCCCCTCGTGAGGCGTAGGGGAGGGCGTAATTGGTTTCTCAGGGAGGCTCCGAAATTCCACCACTCAACCATGATCATTGGTGCTGAAAAAAATCACTGCTAAATTACTTCCCAGGCCAGGATCTCCGTTCCCTCAGGGCTCTAGATTAGACTGATGTAATGGTAACAAAACGTGTGGCAGTGTGTCTACTAACATTAAAATAAAAAAAAACATCCCTTCTTTTTGGCCTGCTGGTTTTAGCATTTATTTGACAATGTTCTGGGAATTAGGTTATTATAACCACTAAATCAGACCAGATGTGTGCCAATTGTCCAAATACTATATGCAACAATTCATATTATCCTTTACTGGGCAGTGGGTTCTATACACATAAAAGTAACTGTGAGTAGCCATGAGTAAATGCAATACTCATGCAATACATTACCACAACGTCATGCCATGTGGCAGAGCAAAAACACTGGGTTCCAAACAGTGGTGAACAGTTAGTAACTGAATTGACCTGCTTACTTTCTTCTCAACAGAACTTGTAATTAAACGGGTTTCGGCTACCTTGGTTCCTGTTTATTTCATTCTCACACGTCGGCTCCAACAAGCAAGCGATGGGCTGTGACAAAACGTCAGCGTCTCTGAGTTTGGGGACCCCCCTGTAGAACGCTGGGAGACACG
>JAOYSI010057073.1:14470-24562 GCA_025775065.1 Hiodon alosoides
CAAGCAAGCGATGGGCTGTGACAAAACGTCAGCGTCTCTGAGTTTGGGGACCCCCCTGTAGAACGCTGGGAGACACGCAGAGTTTGAGCGGTTACTCAACACTTACACTTTGAGTGGTTGTCACAGAGGGCGGAGGCCCTCATGTCGCACAGCCGGATGGAGCCCTTGCTGCTGCTGTACACCAGGGTGTTGCAGTGGCTGGGGTGGAACTCTGCGGCAGTGATCACCTCCGTCAGCTCCTCCATGTTGGCGGGCTTTATGTCTACTATATCTGCGGGGGCGGGGGTTCAGGAAAAATAATAATAATAGGGAACTCGTAGCTGTTTTACTCGTAACCTTTTATTGTTTCAATGCGGGAATATAGGGTAGGGATGAAATGGATCGATCATAGATATGTTGCATGATTATTTGAATGAATTGATGACAAATTTAATTTTCCTTTTGGGTTTGGTGAAAAAACACTGATGGCCTTGCTCCTTAATGTGTTTAACACACCATCAGCGTTTGTTTGAAATGTATGCCTGTTTAATCTACCCTCTAATCTACAAAAAAATATACAAAAATACCTCTAGACATAATCATAATCATTTTATAAAAGATGATCAAGATAATAAATTGCTAATTGTAGTTTGCCAAGGAACCAAGATCCATGTATCAAACATTGTTTTTTCCTATAAAACCTATACATTTTACATCTGAACCCATATTCATGAATTAAACAATTGTGAAAGGCAACAGAAACCTGTACCAGCACCTTCGGAAGAAAAGACTAGCTAACCACAGGTCTCTCTAATAGAAAAATCTTCAACTTTGGCGACTAATAGTGGAGTTAAGTTCACGACCGTGTGGGAACGTGCCGTCGAAATCAGAATACTCATAGTCACCTTGTGATTGATACGCCCACACGAATAAATTAACTGTTCAACTGTTCAATAACTCAATGATCCATTCAGCCGTAGATTAAATAACAATAAATAATATGTAAATAATAAATCTGGCTCATGATCTGCAGAGAATGTCCGCGAGGAAATCAATAGTAATCAATGGAGTTATGAGCCTGTTAAATACCAGGCCTACACAGCCCACTGGTAAAAGCGCAACGTAATAATAAAAGACAAAATTAATTTACTGGTGGCTCCACCAGTAGCCATTGTCTACCCATCACAAAGACTTCTACCGAACGAAATGAATACAAAATGATACCCAAATGAAAAACATGAAGAAAGCGATCTGAACAGCTAGCTAACATAACTAATGTATATCTGTAAATCCGCAATCTGTAAATAGCATGCATAATCCCTTTTCAAATTCACAGAGAAGGTACAGACCCCTGGGGCAGCAATTCTAGACTACAAATCTAAATCTGAATTTTCTGTCGCTCTTTGTGTTATTTTAAAAGCTAAATATGCTATCTAGGAGGTCTGAAAATAGAAACAAATTTAATGCTGACTTTTTTTTTTTTTTTGCCATATGAAATGTACAGATTATGAGTTGGGATTGGTTACAGGGCAATATGCATTGGAGGACACAATTAATAACTTGACAAACAAAAGAAAAAAAGTCCTTGTTCATTTGTCATTGTTCAATATTTTTCCTCTTTCTTATGCCAACGTGAGAATTTAAAAGGATACTGAAACTCCTGTTGGTGATCTCCAGGTTCCAGAGGTTTATCCGGAGGTCATCAGTGGACATGTAGGTCTCGTAGTCGCTGTTGACAGAGATGGAGTTGATGTGATAGGTGTGGCCATTAGAGAAGATCCGTCGAGGAGTGGCCTCCACCATGAGGTCCATGGGCCGAACAACGGGGACCTGTAAGGAAGAAGAGGAGTGGCAGCAAACGGAAAACAAGGAAGATCAACGCAAGAAAAAGAACCCTTGCATATTCCGAAAGCCATTACTCCAGTCACTATTATGAGGTTCAAAGTGGGTTGAGGTGAAGTCATGTAAAACAGACTTCTTTTTTTTCTAGGTACATCAGAGGCGGGACCTTGATCTCCACAGGAGGGAATGCCCTTTACAGCGACAGATTTGAGACCCCGGGTTTTCCGCGCGGGCCGCCGGCGGGGCAGGACCGGACGCGTCCCAGCGTCCCGCTGTGCGCTGTCTGGTCCGCTCTGCATTCTCGGCTTAATTGCATATTTCACTTCCAATGCTTCCCTCGATTAAGGATAATGGAATGACATCTCTTTTGAAACCAGCAGGATACCCTGTTCAGATGATTAGGTCATTATCACGCCACACATGGGGAAATTTAATGGCTGAGCACATGATAAATTTAAAATACCTTTTTTTACGACACTAAACTGAAGTCATTTGCAAGCAGTTTTATTTTCTTGCACATTTTCTTTTCTTTTCTCTGTCCTTTCATTTTCAAAACCTACTCATGACAACGTAAGGGCTGTAGAGAACAGCAATTTAACGACAATTTTCTCTGCAGAGCCAGCTGCTTGTTCCATGGTACACAGAAAGAAAAATTAATTACATGAATGAAAATTACACCGTGACGACCTTTTAACAGGATTTAGAGTATTATCTAATTATAGCAAGACCTGTTCGTTGACTGGTAAACTATTTGCCAGGAAAACCTGTCTTCAAACTAATGAGTTTTGTTGTTTTAAATAATCACACATCCACATTGAGATGATGCCCTTTGTTCTTCTGACTCGAGCGGCATTCCTCTAACCAAGAGTGTGATCTTCTGAATTGTGTTAATTAAGATTCAAGCACAGCAGTGTGGTGGTGGGAATTAGAAGACAGAATGATTGTGCCAATCCTGCTGACAGCACAATTCTCCATGGTGCCCAAGTGAGATGGAGGGCACATTTGGGTTCAGAAATGTCTAATGGACGATGATAGCGGGTTGGATGACTTCCCTTGTAAGTACTGCGTTGCGCAAAAACAAATGATCTCCAGATTTATCTCCTGCACATGATAGATTGATTGCCTGTGTACACCAGTACTTTGTATTGACATGAACCACACACATTAGTATACAGAATGGTCGCATTTACACATCACAATAATAATCTGAGACTAGCTGCACAAAAGCTATGACACCTAGTTCAGTCATCAGGAAATGTTATCCTAATGTTATCTCCAAATAGTCTTGCATTGCCAAATGGTTAATTTAAACTATTGTCGCAAATTATTCCAACAATTAAATGGTGTAGTAGCAAATGTTTCTTTAGGGTGCAGTCCAGGACCCCACACCTCTTGGTCTATGCAATGATAAATGCCTCTGAGCTTTCTGCACATACATTTCACGCTCCAAAAGGGATTTATGCTCTCTTTAGACATACTCAAACCCATAATTCCACAGGGGTTTAATAGAAATCTGGCTGGTTAAAGAATGGGAACCGTGGCAGAGGGGGGAATACTTGAACAACTGTGAATAAAATGTAATTTTGAATGATCAATCCCACGGAGGCTGGGAGAAGAGAAAATGATCTCGCCCGCACTGTGAAGGATACAGATTACACTGACGGAGCCCGCTTTATTAAAACAAAACAAAAAACGATCGGGGAATTTGAGCGAGTGAGCGAGAGAGAGAGAGCGAGAGAGAGAGCGGGGCACGCTCACTGATGGTGTTCCAGCTCAATCACTCACGGGTCCCGGGTGGCTGGCGGTCATCGCCCGGGCTTCTGTTCAGCGGGCCAGAACTATCTGTTAATGCCGCTGCCTGGCGCGATCCCTAGATATGAATTTAATACAATGTTGTGGTATCATTTTGTGCCACATTTAGCAGGAGCAAATGGCAGGAAGCGGAGGTGGGGAGTCAGATTTAGACAGAAGCTGGCTAACACAATAGAGGTCCACGGAGGTCCAAGACCACAGGGTACGGGACTTTTACACTGTAGATGTTGCTGGACAGTTTAACTTAAGCTCAGATCAGACGGCAAGTAAGAATCATGGACACCCGTAAAGGGGCCTCCCGCACACATAGATTGCACATCTTTGCAAGCGGTGCGGTTTAAGGTAAACTTGGAGGTGACAGCCATTTCAAATATTTAATTTGTCCTTTTGACAAAAGGCTCTTGCAAAACATGTTTTATTGTGACAGTGTGCGTTTATACAAGCAGTATGTTTCATTAAAGAATTGTGCACAATGTTCCCTTACAGTTAAAAACAATCCCCTGACAGCAACAAATACTGTATTTGAAAAAACGGAAACAAAAATGTAAAAAACCGTTTAGCAGGATATTGGTTTGCTGTGTGCAACCAGGACAACATTAATATCAGTAATGACATTAAGGACCTGCAGCAGAGTTGTTCAGTAGGATGCCTTTTAAATAATGTAGGGAATCCAGACTATATCAGCCCACACACACCCTTACGGAAGAAAAGCATTTCCTCTCATTGGAACCCGGCTACTTCTTAAGTGCCTTGGCATGATGACGTCATTCCTTTTTCCCACAATGACATCACATCCTTTCCTTGCAAAATGGCAGCGTTTGAAAGCCTGCCTGCACCAACAATTACACCACATGCAACGTCAATGAGGTCAACTCTTGCCATATTGGCAATAATGCTAGAGTGCGCGAGCTGCACAAAACTAGGATGAGATCTGCACATTTCACATAAAAAGCACAAAGTCAAGCTTTTTGTTTTGTCCATGACTCATATGCGTGGACACAATGGCGTTGTGTATCAAAATTCAACCTTACTCCAATCCATTGATTTTAACACCATGCCTCATGTAAGGATCAATTCAGGCACAGAGTGAAAAATTGCATGAACATAAAAGGGAAAACAAAATGGATTGATTTAAGCTTGCCTTTGGCAGGGTCATAACGATCAATATAAATAGCGATGATGTTTCTGCAGCTCATTTCAACATGCACCACGTTTATTGAGGATCAGGAACTGGATCTTTAAATAAGAACACATTACAATGTCCCAGCACAATTTCTGTATTCAGCAGTGATTGTAAGAATGTATTTAGTCATACCACACATCTGAATGTCTCTGTGCATGTCAGTTGGCATTTATCGACAGTGTTAGATGATTTCCTGTCTAGGTGGAAAGTTAATCTATTGTATAGAAACTGGTTTTGTGGATCACCTGAACAAGGTGCTTTGCGGATGACCATTGATGAAGTATGGACCGTTGTCACTTCCTGAATATGATGATCCCAGTAGGCCTTGCTGGTGTTGTCTGGGATGTTAACGCCTCAATAGCTCTCTTTCTATCTGGCTTTAAACAAATGTGTCACCTTGGCAACCATCTTCTGAGGAGACAGTTAGTCGCACAGACTCCAAAAATTTACCCCCTGGTCCTTCAGAGACTAGATCCATAGCCAAACAGCCAACGCCAACATAGTATAGTGCAATATAGTTTGCAGTGCTTGCCTAATGCAGATGCTCTGTGCAGCCTTGGCTGACGCCACTCAACGGGGCCACTTACCCGTAGAGCCGTAATGGTGGTCGGGTCGCGGATTCTGCCATCCTCGTCCTTGAGGTTGTAGCCCTCGGGTCTTTTGTCTCTTTCGCTGATCTTCCAGAGTTTCACAGTTTTATCTACAGGGGGTGGCACACACACACATAGCACCAGCCCCGTTACAACGAAGACTGAGAGAAGTGGCAGCAACTTTGACATGTTACAGGTTTGGCACACGATCTGCCATAGCGTTAGCTATGATAACATCAGATATATCAACTATACGGAACATCTCACGTCGCCGGTGAATCAAAACCATTCCCTGTAGAGAACGAATATCTTACGCGTTTACTTGGAGATCGGTCTGCGCACGAATGTAAGCCATTAAAGACCATCCTGCTGAAAGGGGCCCAGCAAGTTTTCCAGGCTTACCGTTCGTGGACAGCAGAAAGTAGGCGGCGTTCTGCTGCGGCAGCCATCGGATCTTGTTGATCTTCTCCTCGATCTCAAGGCTCTTCAGGTAGTCAAACTCGGGCTCGTGGCTTTGAAAGGTGCTGTAAACGTTGTACTCCCCTCTGCGGTGTGGCTGGTTCTTACTCTGCCAGGACCGACGAGAGAGCTTTCATTTGTATATAAATAAATAAAAATGTAATAATGATGTAATGATCACAGGAATAGAAAGTGTAGGGAGAAATACAGAGGAGCGTGACGGACAGTTAGCTGCCGAACCCTAAAAGCTGTGCTCGGAAATTGTCTCCCTCGGTTTTACCGGTACACCTCTTTTGGTTAATGTCTTTATAATGAAAACGGGATGAGGTCCCTCTTCTGAAAGCATCAGGATCAAAGAGAAAAGGGGGTTAAAAAACTGAGAAAAAAGGGAAGTAAAGGCTTTGACGAAGATGGCCTTCCCCCCTGCAGGGGGGACTTGCTGCTGGGAGGAAGGGGGCAGTGTGGACCCGTCCGCGTTCATTTCAACATACAGACACCCTGATGTGCCTTGAAAACAGAGGGGAGGCTCAGTTTTGGAAAAGGGAGAAAACTGGATCTGTCATTCAGGCTGACTTAGCCAAACAGTACATTCAAATCCTGCCGTGGTAGTTCATGTCGTTCGTTGTAGGACCCCTATCTCAGGCGCTACGTGAAAGCAGGATTCCGTGCAGTGAAATTAACCCCTTGTAGGTGGTGCCGCTATCTAATTTCCACGTCTTTCCATGCATCGTTCTCCTAACTGGCGTTGCAAAATCGGGGGCCCGTTAAAGCCTGACACAGAGAGGTGCGCGACGCGTTGGTTGTGATGGCGGGCCGTTGCACTTACGTCCTGCTCTCTCTGGAACACGACCACCCGACCGCCCTTGTCGCCAGTGGCCAGAAGCTCCCCCGCGGGGTTGAACTCAACGGTGGAGATGATGTCAGCTGCAACGACACCAGACGTTCGTTCAGGGTGGTGGGGGGGAGGAAGGAAACGATACTCACGCCAGCTGATTAAGACAGGTCCGGTCGCTGCGGTGAACGGGCTCAGAAGGTGTTAAAAAAAAAAAACCTTCAGTCTGTGAGCATTCTGGAACAGTATCGCGAAAACAATCACTCGGATTTAATTAGCAGGAATATCTGCCATTCGTATTGCCTAGTAACGAGCGTGAAAGAAAAAGACAAAACAGGACGTAATCTTGGAGTAAAAGCTGGCACATATGTAGTGCACTGAGACTTTTAACAAGACACTGAGGGGGGCAAAAATGTTTTAGGTGTCATAAAAGCAGGTCAGACTGAATTTTCAGCAGCTTCCTTAGAATAAAAGAAACCCCATGTGTTACTGAACGGCGGTGCTGCGATTTCTAGCCACAATCCATCACTCCTTCAACGACAGAGCCCCTCTTCACGCCACTGGCTTTTCTGTCATTGTTTCATTGATATGCAAATCTCTCTGACACTTTCCCCCAATTTTGACTGCGGCTCGAAAGGTTTTTTACGGGCGCTGTAATTGTACAGCACGATGAAATCCCCGAGAGAACAAGGGAATCTGAGATAGCACGCGAAAGGGAGGACCTGCTGTCAGTTTCAGAACAATAGTCCAATGAGATTCACAGGATTGTATCTGACAAACTCAGGACTTGTGGCAATGTATTTATGACACAAAGCATCCACTTTTTCTCGAGAATAGCAGGAATGTGGATCTCTTCCAGAAATCCCTGTCAGTATTTACCGAAATAAATAGGCATATGTACACAGAGATGTAAATACATAGGTGTATGTACACAGAGATGTAAATACATAGGTGTATCTACAGAGAGATGTAAATACATAGGGCGTATTTACACAGAGATGTAAATACATAGGTGTACGTACACAGAGATGTAAATAGATAGGGCGTATTTCCACAGAGATGTAAATACATAGGGGTACGTACACAGAGATGTAAAAAGATAGGGCGTATTTCCACAGAGATGTAAATACATAGGGCGTATGTACACAGAGATGTAAATATATAGGGCGTGTTTACACAGAGATGTAAATACATAGGGCGTATTTCCACAGAGATGTAAATACATAGGGCGTATGTACACAGAGATGTAAATACATAGGGCGTATTTACACAGAGATGTAAATACATAGGGCGTATGTACACAGAGATGTATATATGATGACTGAAACGACAGTCTAAACTCTGTGCATCTGAAGTTCTGACAAATAACAGAAAAGCGGAGAGGTTCTATTAACTCAAATCAGTGGAATGAGTTTAAACAGCCTGGATCACAGCTGGGTCGCTGTGTTCTCCTGCATGGGTATACTGACCCAGACCGGTCAAAAACAGAGCTAAGGCAAGCTCAGATGTTTAAGTTACGCAACACAGCTATATAGCATATCATTTTAAAAATGAAGATCCTCTATACAGAAACCTGCAGACTGAGACTAAACGGTCAGTATAAACGGACTGTGAAACCGGTTCCACTGCTAAAGACTGCCAGGGCTTTCGATCGCTCTTATTTTAATGCTGAATTACTTTTTTAACCCCTCCCAAGACAAACTATAAATCAGTTTTTATTCATCTAATTTCACAAAACAATGCACCAAGATTAGTTACAGCCCTCGCTACATTAAGGAAACGGCCACCAACACTCGTCTGAAAAGGGGTTGTCTCCATTTTTTAACAAACCGAACCCCAGCTTTTATATAAAATAATTACCCAAACAGTAACTGCATAAACACCACCTCATAAGGGAAAATCGTGACCCACTTCTCATATGGAACTTTCATGAGGAGCACCAAGGAAAAACGAGGATTTCACCCGACAATATTGCTTCAACTGGAGATTCAGGGAAAACCCCCCTGTACTTTTATTTCCATTAATCATCAAGTAAGCTGCAGGAGGTGATTTACACTGCAACACTTGCATTCTGCTGCAAAACCGTGCATTTAACAAGCATGTGCATAGCAATCCCTACCTTTCACACACTTCTCTTTGTCTTCTTCAAACAGATGCATCTGTTTCGGTCGCTCGGGCTACACTGTCACTATTAAAAAGGCTTTCTGAAAAACGAGGAGCGATACATTGTCTTGGCAACTCCGTCCGTAGGTGGATTTCATCAGAGCCTCAAACAAACATTCAGATGAACGCCGAGCTCCGAGCTCCACTATTCCGCAGTGAGCTGGAGCTGAAATTCAACGTTCGTCCCAGCAGTAATCGGCGCTGAAACCAATAAAAAGGTTCTCTCTCGGAAGGGGTGCGTCCCAGAAGGAGAGCGTGATTAAATAAGAGGACAGGGAAGAGGGTGATGTCTGTGTTGTTATTGTTATTTTCACCCGAACACATCTCCATTGGCTTAATGTGTGCTGCGCGGAGAATTTAAGGAAAGGGTTTCCATGGCAACCTCTCTTCCGCTCATAGGAGCTATGGGGGACAGTATCAGAAATGTTGTTCTTTCTGATTTTTGTAAGTTGCTCGTATATATGTATGCACAATAATACATTTTTTTCCCCCTATAGCCAGTAAGTAGATGCTTGTTCTAGAAGGTACAGTAGACTTGCTGATAATACTGTTCACACTGGAACATGTAAAAAATGACCTAAACCATTGCTTGTTTTCCTCCTGATACAACTACATTATGTAAGCGACGACCTTTTAAAATAGTGTTTAATCCTAGGCTTATGGAAAGACACAAGCCGAAGTCTTTATCCACACATAAGCTGAGGGTCTCGCCTGGGATCCCCCTGCCAGGACCTGTCCCTCAGTCTCAGCCCATCAACACGGCTGGTCGGATGATAATAAACACAAGCTATTTCCATCAAGGCCTTCTCAGTACACACACACACATTCTAAGTGTTCCTTCTTTATTCAGGGACAAAAAAAAGACGAACTGTTTGTCCCCGCGGCGCAGAGCTCACAACGGCGGCGAGCGTGAAAATGTTCGTCTAGAATCGTCAGAGTGGGCTTTCGTATCCCCTTTCTACGGCAGCCGTTTTACTTCCCGTCCCGAGACGTTTGTCCATTTCCCGGGCCTTGGCGTTGCCGAGCCGAATGCAAGCCTGAACCGTTTCCCTCGTTCCTACACACGGTTTCTATGTGTTCGAGTGAGATGGTCGGTCTGCTCTGGAACAGAATGGCACGTTCCAAAGCATGTTGCCCTGAAGGCACGAAAAGGAAAATCCCCACTGTGATGTGGGGGGGGGGGGGGGGGGGGGGGGGGGGGGGGGGGGGGGGGGGGGGGGGGGGGGGGGGGG
>JAOYSI010057084.1:9177-24556 GCA_025775065.1 Hiodon alosoides
GTAAGCATTACATTGAGTACGCACCGTATTGTTTTTATTTGGGGGGTTAGCACTACAGTGAGTACGCACCGTATTGTTTTTATTTGGGGGGTGAACACTACAGTGAGTACGCACTGTATTGTTTTTATTTTGGGGGTAAACACTACAGTGAGTACGCACTGTATTGTTTTTATTTTGGGGGTGAACACTACAGTGAGTACGCACTGTATTGTTTTTATTTGGGGGGTAAGCATTACATTGAGTACGCACCGTATTGTTTTTATTTGGGGGGTTAGCACTACAGTGAGTACGCACCGTATTGTAAACAACCATCAGAGGATCCTGATAAGTACCTGCCATATCGATATGGCACAATATGGGAAATTGTAAAAAAATGAAAACTTTGCAAGCATACGACTCTTAACCTGTTTGATTTGGAGTCACACAACTTTTTACCTAGTTTTGTTCGTAAGAAAATGCTATGAAGGATTTACATTTTTTGTTGAACGTTTATAGGCTCACTTGAACATGTCTCCTGTATTTTAAGTGTTGGATCCTTTGCATTTTGCTACTTGGCCCGCTTCATTACAGCTTGAGCTATATTTCTTCATGTCTTTTGTTTTTAAATTGAATTATTATGACAATTTGTCGTAGCCTGGTAGCACTCTTAGCCTTGGGGTTACCAACCTTGTCATTAATGTGGGCAGGTTGCCGCAGTGTGGAGCACCTAGCAATATGGAGATTTTTAGAACAGATTCTGTCATAAAAGCGTGTTCACCCCTAATGTTATTAGAAATGTGAGAAGTACAGGCACCTAAGTCCAATGTGAGAAGAAAAAAAGGAATGTAGATGGGTTTGTGTATCTTTAAAAAGTAAGAGAGAGAGAGTTTGGTGATAAAGAACGGGAAGCAGTCCCACTCCATTTTCTCTATGAAGGCATTAAAATCCTAGCCACAATACAATAAATTTGGTCTCTGAGTTTTTTCAAGTTTCTTCTCCCAAGATTTAATAAAACCCAAAAAATAGTCTGAGTCTCATAACAACTAATAACCATTATAAATTTTGATGTTAATTCATTTGGTAAAGGTCACACACGGGGTCTCATCCTGGGTGTATCCCTGCCTTGCACGCTATGCCTGCTGGAATCGGCTCCGGTGTCCCCCGTGACCCTCACCAGGATTTTGAAAATGGATGGATAGATAAAAAAGACTTACATGGACATTAAGGCACAACTTATTTAAAAGAAAGAAGAAATGTCAAAACTGTACTGTTACAAATACAAAATGATGTTTCCAAAGGCCTTTATATTTACACGGCAGAGTGTGAAAGGTGTGTTCGGGTCTGTGCTGAAATCAGCACTAACAATATCTGACAACTCATTCTACCATCTAGGCAAGTGAGGAAAGAACAATCATGTCCGAGGTAAGTAGTCCTTGGGGGATTGGTCGGGGTGTAGAAGTTCTGTGGATTCGTGGAAGATGATAAGGGGGGAAACTGCATTTTGAATTAACGAGTTTCATGTGTTTTTTATGGAAAATTATTTTACATTAAATCATATTAATTTTTAAATGAATTTATAACTCATTTTTGGTGTTTTTAGACATGCAATTAGTGATTATTTGGTGATTTAAAAATTTTTATTTGCTTGTTATTGGGTGCGCCTTTGTCTTTGTGGATGTAATTCCGTTATTTTGCATTTTGCCCAACTTATATATAATGGCTTCTTTGATGGGGAATCTTGCCAAAATGATTTAGAATAAAAACCATGTGTGCCATACATCCATTTTAAATAGCAATAACATTTTTAATGTAAGAAAAAAAAGCATTGTTTGAGTTTTAACAAACCTATTGAATAACGATTATACAGTAAATAACAGTGAGGTACATTGAACATCAGCAAAGGAAGGCATTCAGGGGATCGACAGATGTCAACCGGAACTGGGTGTGGTGTCACAGGGTGAACCCTGACATTTGAAGATAGAAAATATATTATTATCTTGCTGACAAATCGTCCCTTTTTAGAATTTGAACATGAGTTAATCCAGGCAACTGCTCCAGAATTTGTCAATCTATGACTTTGTGAAAGCAAGCAGTTTTCTACCATAGATAGAGTGCAGTTTTGAAATATTAAACTGGAACTTGCAACACCATCACCACCATCTTTTTCACCAAAACTGAAAAAAAGGTTCAAGCGCCATTTAGTAATGAATAAGAACAGATATATTGAGTAAGAACAGAGATATTGAAGGTCACTTTATCCATTAATGATACCTCTGATACAAATAGAATTTGTGAAAATGTGAAAAAAATCCTTAACATGGGCTTAATGGCCAAATTGTGTGTCATTGTTCTACAGTTCTACAGTTCTAAACAACTGTCATCTTGATAAACTCTGAGTTTTAGCAATATGTAACAGACAAATACTTCCTAAATTGTTTAATCAACTTGTTATGTATTTTTTTTAAATTTCTGTATATTATATTTCCTTTACAGAAATGCCTCCGTCCGGGGATCTTTCAAGATTAATCAGCGTAAAGAAGAAAAGAAGATGAGTCAGTTCAGCCTCAAGTGTGAGTCAAGTGTGAGGACTACTCCCAGCACTGCTCATGTGACTCACTCAGTAGCGTTGGTGCACATATAGAATATCATTAGATTGAAATTGATTTCCCTTTATAGTAGCCATTTAACAACATTACGCAGATTTTAAAAATGCGTATCTTAGTCACAATTATGTCATGAATATGTCATGATTTCAACCGTAATTCATCAATCGGCGCGCTGGCCATTTGTAAATCATGAGCTGAATGTGCGCACATTGTAAGAACCAAAATTAAGGTGTCAGCAGTCTTGGAACCGACACCCTGGATGATGGAATCTCTTCTGGTAGCGTGCTGGAAAATTTATTTCAGTATGCAGTCCAAATCTTTATTATTTTATTTTATTCCAGTAAATAATTTATATTGTCTAGCAGTTAGTATGCTCAATATAGATCAAGTAGTTAGTATGCTCAAGTATAGATCAACTTATAATGTCCCTTTTTCAACCACAAAGGGGAACTAAATGACTTATGAGTATATGTGGCTGAATCCTCACAGACCTGCCCCAGTCTTTGACTGATGCGTGGACGTTTAAATGAAGCCCATACCTTTAGATACTACAACTTGCATTTCAGCTGACAAGTCTTTTGTGGATTCTGTTCCGGAGAGATAATAGAAAATAGCTGTCCAGCACACTACGTACTATACATTGGTAATGACCCGCCCAACCACGAGCAGTGAGCGTGACCAATAACAGACGAGATACCGTAGAAAACTGCCTAGATCTGAGGAAGCTAAGAGAGATCGGGATTGATTTTTGGGCCGGTAAGACTTTGGCAAGTCAAGGCTAGGTCCCATATGTACTAGACAGCTCTGCCATGACAGGACATAGTTCTAAGAGGAGGTTCTGGCACCACAAAATGCCAAGGGAAATGCAAAGGAATGCAGAAAATGAGGAGTTTAGGCACAGGGTCTGGAGCAGCTGTGGAATACCTCGGAGGCAGATAAACGTGATTTATCCGTCCCTATGCAAGTATAGGCCAATGGAATGTTGCATTCTAACACGAAAAAAAAAATCACATGACGTTCTGCAGCTCTCATTGTTTCTTTGTTCATGTGATGTAAGCAAAAAATGAAGCTAAAAGTCAAAAGTTTACATAACATGCAAAGCTCTGTGGAGTATAATTACATAATCTTATAGTCTTAAACCTTAATTTAGTTATCCATAAGTGATTCATTAACATGACTAGCTAGGTTTTAGTATGTCAGTTTTTATTATTCTATAGATTCTGCCGTTACATATTGCTTTATTTAGAGTATTTATGATGTCACATACACTATATGGACAAAAGTATTGAGAACATACACATTACACCTACAAGAACTTTTATGTCATCCCATTCTAAATCCATAGGCATTCATACCTCATCCAACCATGCCTATATGGACCTTGCTTTGTGCACTGGGGCACAGTCATGCTGGAACAGAACAGGTTTGGACCGCTTTGGAGTCAGCAGTGCGTTGGTGACTTTTACGCACTACGCGCCTCAGCACTCGGCGACCCCGCTCTGTAACTTTACGGGGTCTGCCACTTCGTGGCTGAGTTACTGTGGTTCCTAACCACTTTGCAATAATACCACTTACAGTTGATCGTGGAATATACAGGAGGGAACTGACTTGTTGCAACAGTGGCATCCTATTACAATACCACGCTCGAATTCAGTGAGCACTTTAGAACGCATTTAGAACCCATTCTTTCACAAATGTTTGTTAGGGCAGGCTGCATGGCTAGGTGCTTGATTTTATACACCTCTGCCAATGGGACTGAATGAAACACCTGAATTAAGAGGTGTTAAACAGCTCTATTTTATAAGGCACAATACAATTTGTACAATAAAATAAAAGTTATACTTTTAATAATGAATGCATGTCCATGTAATGATAAGACACTTCGGTCTTGTCTTAGTAAAAGTGTAAAGAGGGTATATAGAAAAAGTTAAAGAGTTACTGAAATGGATCTGATCCATAATCCAAATACATACTGGATCCGATCTACTGATGTTAGAGACTGCATATGACATGAAAATGATGTACTTATTCTGTATTAAAGTATCGGGGTAATTACATTTCATTCTGCATTTTTGCAGTTCTGTATAGTATGCTCCCTGGATGCATAACTGAACTCCTAACACTGGACTTTATCGCTGCTCACTTTCATCTTTCTCCAAAGCGAACCAAATGATTTGCTCTGAAATTCTATTTAAAAATCCTTTTCCCATCCAAACAGTCAGTATCCCATTAATGAAGTTTGCCTATGAACACCTATAGTATTCCCTGAATTTTTATACTGTTTTACAATGGACAGAAAGAAACAGAATGTATATCACTCCTCACCCATCACCCACACTCTACAAAAAAATGTAAAATCCAAGCTGGCAAAACTTTTGCAGGGTAAAGATCCAAATAACTCTGGCCCGCAGGCCGGTCTCGTGGAAGCAGGGCCTGTTGACTTAGGGGACGAATCTGGCTGCCCAAGAACTGGAACACATCTGGGGCAGAAACAAAAAAGGAAATGAGAGCAGCACATGTGAGTAAGGACACGATCCCACCAGATAGGGAGAAAATAACAATCCCCTGGAGTATCCTTACCAATATGGGAAAAAAGTATATGGCTTTGATCTGCAGAAGTGGTACAACCAGGTCCTTGACAAAATAAATTTTAGAGACAATTCAAAAAATAAATAAAAAACATTGAACGTGTCCTACTGGAAAATTTCCATAGGCCCAAGACACAGAAATCTTGCAGATACCTGATGAATATATTGCGTTTCTATTGGAGCCATCTGTAATAAATATGGTACCTTTGAAATATTTTTTAAAGCTTCTTATAGTTTTCTTATAGATCATGTCTTTCGTGGCTTAAATTAATGGCGATATTGGCACATTCACAAAAGTGTCTAGGGTTTACAGAGAATAGAGCAACAAACAAGAAAACATCCAGTCAGTGGCAGTCCTGTGATAGAAAACTTCTCGCTGATGAGAGAGGCCAAAGGAGAATGGCAAGAATCGCACAAGTAAATGGGTGAGCTACAAACAGGCTAAAAACGGCACAGTGGTGTATAGAACGTCATCATAGGTCCTTTTCGTAGATGGGCTATTGCAGCCGACAGCCACAGCAGGTTCCACTCCTACCAGCTAAAAACAAGACAAAGCCGCTCCAGTGGGCAAGCGGTCCCCAGTAATGGGCAATTGATGATTGAAAAACATTACCTGGCCCTACGAATTCCAGTTCCCATTGCCTCATGCCGATAGCAGAGTCAGAATTTGGGGACTCATCCTACCTGGAATCAAAAATACAGGTGGCGGTGGTGTAATGGTGAAGGGAACGTTTCCCTGGCACACATTTGAAACCAAGTGAGTAAAACACTTTTTTACTAAAAAGGTACATCTCTTCATGGATACCCTTTGTCACATGAAGATTTTCAGCTGACTAATGTGCCATGCCACAAAGCACATATTGGTTCCAGGAACATGATAGAATGTTCAGTTTACTTCAGTTGTTCAGTAGTTCAGTGGCCTTGTTCCCATTTTACCCCTTCCCGTTGTAATGTTTTCCATTTCATACTGTCCTTCACTACACAGACCTTTTACCTTAAGTGTATTTACATGGGTACTGGCTTCATACACAATTGGTAATGTTCCAGATTTGCAAGGTCCACTTACTTGATCAGGAAGAACTCACATTTATGACAAGGTTGGTAATGCCGAGCATATTAGATGTATGTCGCAACAAAAGATGAAAGATAAAATTTTAAAAAGATATTTCTCTAGCTATTGTTCATTGATCCAGAGCAGAAAACAAATGACGTAGGAAAACTTAAGATATTACAAAAACACTTTTTTTTTAGTTAGAGTTTAATTTGAGTTATTATTAGAGTTGAGTGGTGATAAACTTGAAATCTAATGTCGCACATAAAAAGGGTTAAATATATAAGCAACATGCCTGAACCTACAAAAACTTTTAAAAAATTTTCTGAACAACAAAAAATGTCTATGAATACGAACAATATTGCAGTCACTCTGCGTTAATACAAAACTCAGTACAAAGTGAGCTTCCCTTGGCTGTGTGTGTGATAATTCATGCAGAGCCATGAGGTTATAGAAATATATGTTTTTTGAACAATTAGTGAGCTCATTAGTTAGAGACTACTACATTTAAGTTAAAAACTCTTAATATAAAGTCTTAATACTTGCTGGAAGTCAACAGCAACTATCTGTTTGCTGAAAATGTTGGATTTAATGAATTAATAGATAATAATAATAATTATTATTATTATCATTGTAGTTCACCAAAGAAGTATTGGTTGCAACAGATAAAACTTTAAATCACTTCAGAGATGATTTTTTCCCTAAACATTAGGATGTGCATATTTCACATTAAAAGAAGAGGAAGAAAAAAAACCCAAACTTGACTTTCCACAAAAACAGGATGAGAACGTTCATCTCCCTGTGTTAATTTGAAAAACAGCATGGTTCCACCTCTCTCTCCAAAAGTGCAGTCCTCTGTAAAAAGATAGGAAATTGAGCGGTACATCTAAGTTTTGAGTTTCAGGGTTTTGACATTTGTTGAAAATGTAGAATGTTTTTGGGACTGAGGCTAACACACATGTTATCACACATGGGGTTGACCTGGAGAAAGGCACTGGCGGGAATCTTCTGCATTGTGTTCCCAGGCAAGGCAGTGATTATGGTCACCTTTTTTATCACATCTGAACTGTATCACATCATCTGAACGGCATCACTTCATCTGAACCGTAAATGTTAAATGGGAGTCTGTAAGTTACAGTTTCTCTGAGCATCTGCCAAGCAAATAAGATACAATTTGATGCTGGTTTGATGTACAAGGTTCCTAAGTGAGCCCCCCAGTGTCCAAAGGGCCGGACATTTAGCCTTTTTAGGCAATGAAATGTGAACAGGTGTCTTTTTCCGAAAGCTGAAGTAGATTCCAGAATGGTCTCTAAACACGCATGAACTGTAGAGTCAATAAAAACGATTAATGCATGTTTTTTTGACAATCACTCAGCATTTAATAATTAAACTCAACAATTTACAAAACAAAAACAAAAAAGTTGCGGGTGAGGTGATTCATGTCTGAGGTAAAATGTGTGCCTGAGGTAAAATGCAGCCATGAGGGTCCTAAAGATGAGTAGCTACTGTGGCATACCACTTTCTACTTTATACGCACGGCTCAATAACATTAGCTAATGCAAGTTGCAAAGGCCTAATGTACTCTCAAGGGAGACGCTTATCTGTTTGTTTATAAAGAAATATTATCTGAAATTCTACTTGTCCAGTCCGACAGTTCACTTATCCGAGCACAAATTTTACTGGACCAGCAGACAATCATAAACGTGGAGCCCTGGACTAGTAATCTACCATTAGATCAAATAAAGGGGTTATTACTGGCTTTATTGCTTAGCGTCCCATGTTTCTCAGCAGACTAATAGCTTTGTGGAAGATTGAATAATTTAATCACTCCTCACTGAAGCGTAGGGGTAAAACTGTGTAGGCAAATGTGGAGCAGGGCCTGGAATTATCTTTGGCACCTAACTATACTTGGTGCCTAGACAGTGTCAGAGACAGACAGAGAGAGTGTGATTTAAACACGTTTCAACATGCACGGGTCGCATTTCCCAACATGGGAGTAGCAGTAGTGTCGACTGAAAAGCAGCAAACATGTTTAAATGATTGTGTGTTCTGAGACCTCTGGGATTATGAATCCCAACGGAAGGGATGGAATAGAATGCCACAGGGGATGATAAAAGTATGTATCTAAAGACTCAAAAGACTATATCGCCATGTCTCTAATTCTATTTGTGCTCCAGTATTTTACAGATTAACATCTCAGTAAAGGACTTAGATTCTATGAAACCACTAAAAGCCATTAATAATACTATAGATTTCCTGGAGTATAAGTGAATGCTCAGTGTATTAGTATAATATCCACAACTGCGCACCCTGCAACATTTGATAATCCAGTACCTTCTGACTCATCTGGCACACTTCCTGTTGCTGTCACTTGAGGCCTTGTGTCAGCTGTACTAACATGAGATAAGTGCGTTCCGGTCCTGGTGATTGCTGCCTAATGGACTAAATGGTGCTGAAATGATGCAGATGAAGTCAATGGAATCATTCTATCCTGCAGAGAGCTGCCATTAAATCCTGTTCCCACTTTCCTGCCTCCCGGTTTTCTCTCACACACTGTTGCAACACATTTAAACCTTTACATACTATAGGCGTGTTCACACTTTCCCCACACCTTTACACTGTTACATACTATAGGCGTGTTCACACTTTTCTCACACATTTAAACCATTACGTACTATAGGTGTGTTCACATTTTTCCCACACATTTACACGGTTACGTATTATAGGCGTAATTAAATTTTTTGCCTCACACATGACTTTGGTGCAAGGAGCTCTCATTCTGTGTTTGAAAGTACAATTGTGGATGACACAGAAATGGTGGGAGCAGGCAAGAGAGAGACCCATAGACAGCATTAATATTACAAAACCAACCAAAATGGTTGTAAGCGAGCAGGGGAATCCTCGCGACCAAGCCTGGCAAAGCCTAGGAGAACTTGGAATTCCCCAAACCCATTACTAGCCAAACACATTAATATCATGCAGATAGACACTAAGAAAGCGAGAGGCCTTGAGAGGGCCTGATTTGTACACTGATTTGTAATCTTAACACTTAGTTACATTTTTAAAATATCACATAGAGCCAGGGAGTCCCTTGAGCCATTTCATTCCGCCCTCTTCTTTCCAGTCACCTGACAAAGCGCTGTTAAACTGTCTCTGTTCATTTGTGGATTACCAAGTGGTGACCCCCCCCCATGACCTCCTTTCTTACAGCCTGTGATTTTGACCCTCTTTTAAGGCCCAATATCCCACTACCAAGTATTATTATTTCCATAGAGCAGAACGGAACTGCAGTCTAAATGTCAATATTGTGAAACGGAGTGAAAAGGAGGTGTTGAACACCACAAGTTATTAAATATATCATATAATAGCATATCATTTAGGCAAACCTTGTGACAGTATTTCTTTTGTCATGAATAAATAGTAATATTTAATATCTCTACCAGAAAGCTTGACATGTAAGCCACTGGTCTTGCTCGACTGATATATATATATATATCATGTGTCTATATGTGTGTTCAATTACCCTATTTGCTGGCCCTTACCATCGATTTCTTTGATAGCGATGTTATAGTAGCTAAGACATCAAATTCACCATCATACAGAATATCAATCATTCAAAATTTAAATGTAATCACTCATTTAAATAAATCGAAATGCATTTTTAGGTCAGGCTATGTATATCACGAGTGATGCATTTTAACACACACACACACACACAGATGTAGGCAGCATTGCAGTGCAGACAGTTGCGTCCCCTTGGAGCTCTTTAGCCCTGTCCCGATGCATCAGTCTGCACTGTGAATGGCTTGCCAAAGTCACTCCGTAATACAGGTCCCACACAAAGGGAATTTAGAAATCCCGGAAGGCAGCCTCACACTGCTTAGAACACTGAACTTTATTCGGCATTGATTTTTCCTGAGATCTGTCAGGGCGAATGCTTGTGCTGAAAAGTTCAGTATGAACCTCTTGTACCAATCGCTTGCAGTGACAGGTTCCCCAGCTGACTTGATAGCTGTCACTTTGCATACCTGTGGGCAAATGACTCCAAGCTACAACAACTTGTTGTTCTGTTTGCTAGAACAACCCAGATGTTGTATATCCTTCCGTGGATGTATAGTCATGCCTGCGCGTTTGATTCAGCCCTATGCTCAAGTGCTGGAGATGCTACTCTCACCAATCAATTTCAATCAATCAATTTATTTTTATAAAGCACTATTCACATATTTCCATGTCACAAAGACGCTTTCCAGTCAGGAAAAAATACAATATTTCCGAGGCCGGACACCCTAAAGCATGCCAGTGGCCACAGTGGCAAGGAAAAACTCCCTAGGCTGGCAAGAAGAAACCTTGAGAGGAACCCAACTTAAAGGGGGAGCCCATCCTACGCTGGCCAGCACTAGGAGCTCAATTAAAGAATCTAATGTCCATAGTGTGTGAGGAGTTCCAAAACATTGTTATATCTGGATGAGGGGGGGGGGGGGATTAGAAAATCACCAAATATTTCTAATAGCCACCGCCCCTTCACTGTCACAGTCCCCCTACTGACTATATTCAAGTTTAAATAGATATGTTTGTAATCTCGCTTTAAATATAGAGACTGTGTCCGATTCCCGCACAAATATTGGGAGGCTATTCCATAGTTGTGGAGCTCTGTATGCATATGCTCTTCCTCCAGATTTTGATTTGGTTATTCTAGGTATATATAGATTCCAAGCCTCTTGTGAGTTATCTAGATGACAACATACAGGACTATCATACCTGTTAGATAAGAAGGAGCTAGCAAATTTACAGCCTTAAACATTAGTAGAAGTAACTTAAAATCAGCCCGCTGCCTTATTGGCAGCCAATGTAATGAAGCCACCTGATAATATAACATTACAATAATCAAGTCTGGAAGTAAAAAAAGCGTGGATTATTTTCTCTGCATCCTGATCACCTAAAAAATGTTTAATCTTGACAATGTGGTAGAATGCTATTTTAGCAATATCTTTAGTATGACAGTCAAAAGAAAGGTCTTGATCAATTGCAAATCCAAGATTTTTAACCAATGCACTCTATCATCTTACCATCTAGGTCCAGCACATAGTCATTGAGCCTTGAGATATGGCCTTTTGGGCTAAGGATGATCGTTTCTGTTTTGTCAGAGTTCAACAATAGGAAATTAGAAGACATCCAATCTCTTACATATTTCAAGCAAAGCTCCAATCTAGCCAACGGAAAATCACCCAGGCTCCCTGACCGATATACCTGCGTGTCATCCGCATAACAATTAAAGTTGATCTTGTGCTTACGGATGATATCACCAAGGGGTAACATATACAAAGAGAAAAGAAGGGGACCCAACACCGAACCTTGTGGTACTCTATATCTAACTGGAAACAAATCAGATGAGTCTTCCGCAATTTTAACAAACTGAAATCTATTTGCTATTATTTTGTTGAATTTGCTATTCAACCAAGAGAGAGCAGTCCCTTTTATGCCCACATGGGTATCAAGTCTTTTCAAGAGGATATGATGATCAATAGTATCAAATGCAGCACATATATCAAGCAGTACTAGAACCGACACCAAGTTATTATCAGAAGCCTTCAGAATATTATTTAAAACTCTGACAAGTGCTGTCTCTGTACTATGCCCTGTTCTAAAACCTGACTGAAATGTTTCTAGCATACTATTAGAGTTTAGAAATTCCAATAAACTGGGCTACTACTTTCTCCAATATTTCAGACAAAAATGGAAATTAGATAATGGCCTAAAGTTCTTAAGAACATATGGATCTAAGTTTGGTTTCGTTATAGTTGGTTTAATTACTGCTACTTTGAGAGACTCAGGGACATATCCTGATTCTAAAGATGCATTAACAATGTTTAACATTTGTTTTGACATTACTGAGAGAAGATCTTTCACTAGCGCCATTGGTATTGGATCAAGGGAACAAGTAGACAATTTTGATGAAGAGATAAAATAATATCCTATTATTTGATAAGCTCAATAATAGGAGAAAGCCTATCAATACAAGTTCTGGAATTGCTTTCCATGGGAGGTTCAGAGAAAACTTCTGCCGATGAGATCACCCTTATCTCATTTCTAATTTCTTCGATCTTCTCACTGAAAAATTTCATGAAGTCCTTGCTGCTGTGATACTGACTCTGGTTATCTATCCCTTGACTTTTGGTTATTTTGGCTACTGTATCAAAAATAAATCTTGAATTGTTTTTGTTCTTCTCAATTAGTTTGGAGAAGCAGTCAGGCATCAGTGTAAGACCAAGTGTCTTTTCCCTGGCTGGTGCCAATAGATGTCAGCTAGAGCTATTATTTAAGCCATTTTCTATGTTTTTCATTAGTAGAAGAGAACCTCTCCAGCTCAGGTGGAGTCTGTCTCTCTTCCCAACGCTAGGCTTTCCCCACATAGAATTCCAATTGTTTATAAAAGCTATACTTTTGGGCTATATTTTTGTTTATAAAAGGGGGTAGGGGCCCCATGGGCACCAATGTAGTTGACTCCTAACAGTACCTGCGAATTTCGTTTACATAGATCCAGGGAACTGACAAACCATTACCTTCCCGAACCATTTCACCAGCTCATCAACCTGTCGCTTGGGCACTCCCAGGCTCTGCATGGTGATAAGCTCATCCTTTAGATTAGGCAGAAGCTTTTCTGTAGGCTGACTCTGGTTAGCTTAGCATCCTCTAGCCTGGTGTGATGTTGTATGAGCTATATCCATCCGAATAACTTGTTCGGAGGATTAACATCAAGGCCTCTCCTGGCTTGAAAGTTCGGGGTCTGGGCTTCTGGGCCTGCTCTATGGCACCTTCAGGCCAACTGCACTCACATCTTAAGTACATATTGCACCATATTCAGGTGCTAGGGCTGGTTCTCTTCCACCCAGATATCTCTCAGAACTTCCAGAGCTCCCTCCACCTAATAGAGCAGTTAGAAGAGTGAAAACCAAGTGGAGACTTGGGGCACTACTCTGTAGATGAACAGAAGTAACAGTAGCCACTTTTTCCAGTTCTTGCTGGCCCTGATCTGCTCCATGTCTATCTGAAGTTGGTTAAGTTGGTGGACGAGCTAATGGGAGGTGTTGTGACAAGAATTGGCAGAGAGGCAGAACGTCAATTTAGCCAGTTAATTTACAAAGCAGTGAAGACTCCCAGACTATTTAAAGCTATTTAGAGTGAACCACGAATAAATCTAGATACAATAATAAATCCAAATAACAAATCTGACTGGCACATGTCCATCCCTTAGGCACTCCAGAGTTGAGAGAGACACACCCACATGCTGAGAATGAAATTGTGATTGAATGTTTTGTGAAGAACTGCTTTTCCTTTCCATAGGGGGTTGGGCGTGTTAAACAGATGGGGAGAGTTTGAGCAAGAATGCAAACAAAAAAACAGTCAAAGCAGAGAGTTGGAAGACGTGGTGTTTAGTTATTAGTTTATACCTCATCCTTTGTCCAAATTATTTTCTGTGTTTTCGCTATTTTGTTTGAAAATACATGACCACGATTCTTTGAAACTCTGACTACTCGCAATCACTCTCAAACCGGGCATGCTCAGAGTGCTACAATTACCTTTTTGATGGGAAGCCCAATTAGCAGCAACTAAGCTCTCTCTTTCCTATTTTATTCTTTTTATTGTCAATTTTTAGCTCAATGTGATGAACTAATATATTGTAACGGGGATGGCAGGCAGCGTTTCCCCTGCCAATGGGCTTTAGCCATCCCCGAAGGGGCTGCTGGGAAACCTAGCCCCCGAACTGTAAATAGCGTTAATAATGTGTCTTATGTTTCGTGATTTCTTTAATGTGTTGTGTAGTAGTTTAGTTTTGGTAACAATAACTACTGGTGTCTTTGTGGTTGTGGGTTGGGTCCCTCACCATGGGCTTGTTTATCTGTGCGTGTGGGGACCCTCTGTGTATTAATGTGTGTTCGTCAGTTTTTTCAGCTACCAGCTCTGTCTTTGTCAAGACGGTCGTAAGCGCATGAGTGAAATAAAGAGCACGTCTTTTTGTTAAAGCAGTGTCTGACTCTATGCTTGAACCCAGCAGAGTAGTAGCACTCCGACAAAACGCTACAATATTTAATGAGGACATCAGAATCGTGACACCTTTTGCCGACGCACTCTGAAAACACTGCTGTGTTAACTCGTAGTCTTATTTTTTTTGTCTTTTAATGCTATCAAGGATACTTCTTCCACAGCCCTCAGAAATAAAAGGCAAGGAATGAAAATGCCGAACCTCACTCCAGGCATGTTTGATTAATGCCGCAGCCTCCAGCCTCAGTGGTGCCCTGATCCCTGTAGAAATTAGCCTACATTTTAGGCCCACGTGTATTCGTTTTTTTTTAGCCACAGTTGCTAATGAAGTTTTGACTTTCAGAAAATTTTCCTGCACCGGGACATAACTTCCAAATGAACACTGTATTTCACACTTGATTATAACTATGATTACTTTAGAACTTTAGAAAAAACTCAATCTCAGTCTTTGGACAAAAAGGGTATATTCAGGACTTGAAAATCCAAGCCTCTCACTAAGTACTCCTTCTCCATCTGGTTACTACTTCCGACCTTATTTCTCTGTATATAGTTTAGACAACTTATTAGTTGTCGTGATAGCATGCCCTTGCATGATTGGAGTGTGTTCTATATCTGACTTTTGTATCACGGTGCATGGTGAGTATTTGAGTAAAAACATTTTTTTTATAATAAATATAAATATAAATACAGCTGAACCAGAACAAGGTGTG
Source organism: Hiodon alosoides (assembly GCA_025775065.1). Classification (NCBI taxonomy): domain Eukaryota; kingdom Metazoa; phylum Chordata; class Actinopteri; order Hiodontiformes; family Hiodontidae; genus Hiodon; species Hiodon alosoides. The sequence continues at coordinate 24,152 of JAOYSI010057084.1, forward strand.
TCTAATATCTGATTGATTGAAACAAATGTCCCTCTGATGTAAGTTCTGACCTTACACTTGTGGTAGCATGTTGGACAGTCCTCAAAGAATGTAAACAAGCAATCTTCGTAAACCAGGAACTTGGATAGGAACCTTAGCCGGACAGCATAGACAAAGAATATAATAAGATATGCAATACTCGTTATATACAGTGGGGAGAACAAGTATTTGATAAACTGCCGATTTTGCAGGTTTCCCCACTTACAAAGCATGCAGAGGTCTGTAATTTTTATCATAGGTAAGAGACGGAATCTAAAACAAAAATCCAGAAAATCACATTGTATGATTTTTAAATAATTAATTAGCATTTTATTGCATGACATAAGTATTTGATCACCTACCAACCAGTAAGAATTCCGGCTCTCA
>JAOYSI010057095.1:0-24556 GCA_025775065.1 Hiodon alosoides
TATATGCAAAAGTATTCAGAACCCTGACCAAACTTATATAACTGAATTACAAAGGGAATTGGAATTATGTTGGGAAAATATTTGTGTGACAAATAATAACAGAAATGTGTTGCTTGCATAAGTTTTCAACCCATGTGCTGTGGAAGCTCCCAATGATCCCAAGCACAAGTAAGATCGAAGTTGCTCAAGAACAAAAAGGTGAATGTCTTAAGTAAAAGTCCTGATCTCAATCCCATTGAGAATCTGTGGCACTATTTGAAAGTTGCGACCAACCAACCTGAATAACCTGGAGAAAAATTGCAATTAACATTGTGCCAAAATCCTTCCAAGACTATGCAAAGCTACATACTTACCCCAAAGTGAAATTGTGGTTCTGTGTGAGGATTGAATACTTATGCATGCAACATATTTAAATTTTTTATTTGTCATACAAATATTTCCCAACATAAAACCAGTGTTGCCTTTAAATAATTGATTTTGAGTTTCATTTATATCACAGTACATTCTTCTTACCTAGCACGGTGGGTGTAACTTCTACATCTATGGTGCTCATGGAAGAAAATAGCTGCTGCTGGATGTTAGGTAGCTCTGAGAATTTGGAAACTGTTAGGACATAATTAGGATTGTTGGATATATTCTGCAGTTCTTTGCTATCTGAGCTCTTTGTTCCAACTCCAAAGATCAAGACCCCAATCTCCTTCAGTCTGGAGGCAGGATTTTCAACATCATCACTGGACCTTCCACCACTCAGCAGAATGAGTATCTGAGGAACACTCTCCAGATGTCGGCTCCCAGTAGAAGCTGTGAAGACATTGTCCCTAACAAACTGCAGAGCTGCTCCAGTGTTAAGGGGCCTTCCACCCTTATGCTTTAAATTTCTGACAATATCAAGGACATCTTGCTTGGTTGAATATGAGTTCAGGTAAAAATTTGCCTCAGGATCTCTACTGTACTGGACCACAGAAACTCTGTCTTTGTCCTCCTGCACATGTAGTTTCTCCACTACTGTCTGAACAAAGTCTCGCATAGCAGGGAATCCTGTCTTAGTGCCATCAGAACCATCCAGCAGGAAGACAATGTCTTTAGGGGTTAGGCTTTTCTCAACTACAAAAAGTTAAAAAAGACAAGAACAACAAAAACACTATGAATCCTGCCTATATTAATATATTCTTGTAATCATAATACATTTCTTAGAATATGACATAAGGTTATCTAAGACATAGTTTCCTGACCTCAAATACAAAGCTTTTAGGGCTCAGTTAGTTATAACTATCGTTATACAGTCAAATAATGTTACATCTATTCCTTTCCTTAATTATATAACATCACATAGGATCCTGCTAAATGCGTATTAAAGTAACATTCATGATGAACGCAATCCTGTGCGAATTTATTTTTAATCTGAAACACAAGTTTCGAAAGAAAAACCACTATCCTACCCAAAGTGTGATTCTGGTCTTATTTGGAAGACTAGCTTATTTACAGACGAAAGAAGCTTCTGTTAGATATTTGAGCTCAGTGCAGTCAGACACAGGATGACTGCACTTGTTTTTGTAATTCTCTGCTATCTGAATTCTTCGTTCCAACTCCAAAGATGAAGTCTCCAAGCTCTTTCAGAGCAAATCCTGGATTTAGTTTTCAACTAAATAGTAGTTTTAACACAAATCATTGGAACTTTCTCATTCCAGTAATACAGCACTGTTAAATAGTTGTCAATGTGTACTTTGTGAATGGAAAAAAAAGTACTTCCTTGATGCATGACTAACTCCAATCTCAACAAAAATTTCAAGAAGTTAACTAAAGAATGGACATGATACCATCTAAAATAAATCACCAGAAACAACATCTTACCCATCACTGTCGGTGTTATTGGTGTAACCTTCACAAGAATAGTCTTGAAATAGGAAATAAATTGCGGCATGATGCTTTGAAGTTCAGAGAATTCAAACACAGACAGAGCATAGCTAGGATCAGAGGAAATTCTCTGAATTTCTGCACTTGAGTCACTTCTTCCAATTCCAAAGATCAAGACTCCAAGCTCTTTTAGAGCATGTGCTGGTGTTTCAACATCATCACTGGACCTTCCTCCACACAACAGGATCAGTATCTGAGGAACACCCTCCAGACGTCTGCTCCCTGAAGAAGCTGTTAAGACGTTGTCCTTAACAAATTGGAGAGCTGCTCCTGTATTGAGAGGTCTGCCCCCTTTATACCTGATGTTTTCTATGGTAGTAAGGACATCATCTTTTTTTGAAAATGTGTTAAGATAGAATGTGGCTTCTGGATCTCGGCTGTACTGTACCACAGAAACTCTGTCTTTGTTCTCTGCCACATTGAATGTTTCCACTACTCTTCGCAGAAATTCTCGCATCGCTGGAAATCCATTCCTAGTTCCATCAGAACCATCAAGCACAAAAACTATGTCCCTTTTAGGAATATCATGCCCAGCTAGAAAACAAGTGAAAATATTGACTCAGATGCAATAAAACCAGTTTTCATTTTGATAGCTGTTTTAGATTTTGTCTTACTCTTAGTGATTCTTTTGACTAAATAACTTTTGGTCATAGGCACATTTTATGTAATTTTATCCTTCTTAGTTTTAGTTATTATCTGCTGACTAAAACTCTACCTCAAGTTTTTTTCTTCACCGGGTACATCTACAGATTTCACTAGTAATGCATTGTTTGTTAGTTGAATAATTTGTGTTAGTGCTGGAAAACTGAATTTGGAATTGCTGCAGTTCCCTGAGAAAAGATTTGAAAACCACTTAATAGGCTACAAGAGACTGATTTAAACTGCAAATGAATTAATCAATGAAAAACACGCTATATTCTCTGACTGTTTTTTCACATAAAAAAACAAAAAACAAATCTTCTATGACTGAGATTGTTGTGCAAATGACAGCAACAGCCCGGGTGCTGCACAAATTTGGGCTTTATATGAGAGAGGCAAAAAATATCCTTCAATGAAACAAACTTCTCGACTAGAGATATATATATATATATATCATCTTAAAGTAATGTATGCATATATTTTATCAAAAAGTTATCCAATATTCACATACCTAAGATGCTTAGAGATGTAGGGAGAATTTCTTGAACACCATTCAAGACTGATAGAACTTTGGCCTGGATTTCAAGGTTGTCAAAGTCAGTGACGGAGAAAGTCAAACTAGGTGTATGTGATATAGTTTGCAACTCCAGTGTATCTGCATTTCTTGTTCCAATGCCAAAGGCCTTGATTTTATCCTCTCTTAGTGCTTGTGCAGGACGTCTGATGTCATCATTGGATTTCCCTCCAATGAGAACCAATAAAATCTGAGGAACACCTTGTCTACTTCCAGCAGTAGCAGTAAAGATGGTGTCCCTAACAAACAGGAGAGCTGCTCCAGTGTTAAGGGGTTGACCTCCCTTATGTTTCATGGATCTTATGGAACTGAGTACATCATTCTTAGATGAGAATGAATTGAGATAGAAGTTTGCTGTTGCATTGTTGCTATACTGGACCACAGAAACTCTGTCTTTTTCCTCTTCCACATTGAGTTTCTCAATTATGCTCTGCACAAAGATTCGAAATTCTTCAAAAGCAATTCTATTACCATCAGATCCATCAAGTAGAAAAACAACATCCCTTTTAGAAGATTCTGCAATAAATTATAAGACATATGATTCTGTGTTAGAGCAAACCCAGCAAAGGTCATTAAGAATGTATATCATGATACAAGACAATACAAATTTTACATGAACTTGAACTCAGATTTGGCCCGTTAGAACTATAAACATTTAGCATTAGTCTCTGTTATTTAATCAATTAATAATTCTAGAAAGAAATATTTCAAACAATATTAAATTTTGAACTAAATGGAGTAGAATATCTTACCAAAAAACTCGGTATATTTAGATGAATATTTTTGATGAGAGGCCTCCTTTATTAAAAATAAAAGCTCCTGTTGAACAGTGGGAAGGTCCTCAAAGTCAATAATGGATAGGGCATAGTTAGGATCATGGGATATTGTTTGCAGTTCAAGTGTATCTGCACTTCCCGTGCCAATGCTGAAAGGAACCACTCCAATTTCTTTCAGAGCGGTTATTGGACCTCTGACATCATCGCGGGACCTTCCACCAATCAGGAGAATCAGTATCTGAGGAACACCTTCCAGAAGTCTACTACCAGAGGAAGCAGTAAAGATGGTGTCCTTAACAAACCGGAGAGCTGCGCCTGTGTTTAGGGGCCTCCCTCCCTTGTGTCTCAAGCTTCTGACAGTATCAAGGACATCTTCCTTTGTTGAATATGAGTTCAAATAGAAATTTGCTTCTTGTTCCCTGCTGTACTGGACCACAGAAACTCTGTCTTTGTTCTCCTCCACATTTAATTTCTCAACAATTCTTTGGATAAAGTCAAGCATTACTGGGAATCGATTTCTTGAGTCATCAGAGCCATCAAGTAAAAATACAATGTCCCTTTTCCCAATGTCTGTAGCAATCATAAAGTTAAATATTTTAATGCATAATTAAAATTAGATTTTTTCCTGAAATAAGATATATTATGTTTTATGCTTTTCTTAAATAAGATATCCTCAACCTCCATCAAACATATTAAGCTTTAAATCTTCCTTAAATAAAATATAGATTTTTTCAAATAATAAATTGCCAGATTAATATTCTCATAGCGGAATTATTATATTTTCCTTACCCATAACTGTTGATGAGTCTGTGATGTGCTTGGAAACTCTTCTCAAGGCTGCAAAAACCTGTTGTTCAATGCTTGGAAGGTCAGAATAATTTGGGATAGAGAATACATAACGGGGCTCTTGGGCGATTGTTTGCATCTCAAGAGTATCTGCATTCCTCATGCCAATCACCAATGGTAAGAGTCCCACTCCTTTTAAGTTTGTTATTACACTTCGTACATCGTCACTGGACCTTCCTCCTGTCAGCACAATCAGTATCTGAGGAACACCCTCCTGACGTCTGCTTCCAGAAGAAGCAGTTATGACATGGTCTCTAACAAACTGGAGAGCTTTCCCTGTATTTAGGGCTCTTCCTCCCTTGTGTCTGAGACTCTGTATGGAGGAAAGAATATCTTCTTTTGTCACGTATGTGTTCAAATTGAATTGGATCTCTGGATCTCTGCTGTACTGGACGACTGAAACTCTGTCTTTGTTGTCCTTGACACTGAGTTTCTCCACTATCCTTTGTACAAAGTCTCGAACTGACTCAAATCCATTTTGAGTTTCATCAGAGCCATCCAGTAAGAACACAATATCTCTTCGTGAAGAGTCTGTTATAAATTATCGATATAAATTAGTAACAAATTCCTCCCCCAGATAATATATAAATATACTCTATACGTGCTATAAGTGTTCCCCAGTGAGATATCAATCATGTTTAAATGTTGTGTAATTTTTTCAGCAGTTCACTTTGCACCTGGTCATGTCATAAAAGCCAGACTCAAACAGAAGTGCACTAAAAAATTACAATTAAATTCCCATTCATGGGAAACTTGCATGGGAAAAGGGTGAATATGGACCACTCACATTATACAGAAAGAGTGACAAGTCAGTATTACAAATCAATGTTACACTCTTTCACCAAACACTGACAAGCTGCATAAAATATTTGATTTTGGATTGTGAATTAAAGAATTGAAGAAACAAAACAAATATTTAAATTACACAACCAACCATATGGAAAATTATATTTCTTACCTACAGAAGTAGGTGGATGTGGTCTCTGCTGACGGGGCACACTTTTAACAAATGATAAAAGCTGTTGTTCAATACTTTGAAGATCATCATAGTCAGATACAGACACAGCATAGTTGGGAGAGTGTGAGATCATTTGAAGCTCAATTATATCTGCAGTCCTGGTTCCGATACTGAAAGGTATAATACCACCATCTTTTAGCGAAGATGCTGGAGCACTGACATCATCTTGAGACTGTCCACCACTCAGCACAACCAGTATCTGAGGTACACCTTCAAGACCTCTGCTTCCAGATGAAGCAGTGAACACATTGTCCATAACATACTGGAGAGCTGCACCAGTGTTGAGGGCTCTTCCACCCTTGTGTCTCAGACTTTTGATTGTTTGAAGGACATTTTCTTTCTTTGAGTGTGCATTCAGAAAGAAATTGGCCTCTGGGTCTGTGCTGAACTGGACCACAGAAACTCTGTCTTTGCGCTCATCCACATTCAGTTTCTCCACAACTCTTTGAATGAAATCTCGCATTGCAGGAAATCCATCCCTAGTGTCATCAGAGCCATCCAGCAGGAATACAATGTCTCTTTGTGCTGCATGTAATTCAACTAAGATACATATAAAATCATTTAATTAACGATAATATAATAATTATATTGATATTTTATGTAAAGAAAAGCAGTATTACATTATGAGCAAAAAGAAAATCTGGGAATTAAACACTTCAGTGATCGTTCCTATAAAATATCTGATAAATGTAAAATGTCTTCAATTTCCTAGTTAAACAGAAATGGGGCGACCAAAAACCTAATAGTGTGGTTTTTGTTTAGCTTAGAGTATAAATTTGCTTTAAACTAGAATAAAGAAATAGTGTTTAAAGCAAGTGGTCTGTAAATGAAGTATATCAGAAAGGTTCTGTAGCAATAATCCATTGGAGAAAAGCAGAAACAGAGATGGAAGCAAAAGCAACCAACAAAGAGAGAAACTGAACATTCCTCCACTGTTGGAAATGATCTAGGGGTTTTATTTAAAGATCCCAGACAATGATGTGAAAATCATTGGCTCAAGAAAGAGCGAAGAGTGGAACATAGTCTGGAACTTACAAGCAGAAATTTTTCTGGACGATTAGCCCAGAAGGCCACTTGCAAAGTTCTCGCTGGGAGGATGTAAAAGAAAGGAGACACATAGATGAGATGTCTCAAAGATAAATAAAATAGAAAACAGCTATATATATTGTTTGCATAATCAAGATTCTGACTATTGACAAGATCAAGTCAAAGATAACATCTAGATATAGCTGATGGTTTGAAATTTCAGAAACTTATCAATTGTTCTTCAACAATGATAGACCAGTTTCTTAAGCATTGAAACTAGTTGAGAGCAGAAGTTGGCGAAGAATTTTAAATGCTGAAATAAGGCCGGCTAATGCTTATTCTCAAGCAAGTATTTTGTTTAATTTGTTTCTTACCAACAATCGTTGGAGGCTCTATTCCCATTCTTGATTTGATAAAAGCAAGGATTTCTGGCTGGATAGATAAAAGTTCACCAAAGGTCGGCAAATTAAAGCGAAACCTGGAAGTGTAGGAGAGCTGATGAAGTTCTGTTTCTTCAACATTTTTCATCCCGATGGCAAAGGTCAGAACTCCGAGGCTTTTCAAATCAGCAGCAGCGCCTGTGACGTCATCACTAGACTTCCCACCAGTCAAAACAAACAAAATCTGGGGAACTCCCTCCAGACGTCTGCTCCCGGAAGCAGCAGTAAGGACATGATCCCTAACAAACTTAAGTGCCGCCCCGGTGTTGAGGGGCATTCCCCCTTTGTGCCTCAAGCTCCGCACTGCATATACTGTCGCCTTCTTTGTTTTATGAGTCTTGAGGAGAAAGTAAGCAGAAGCATCATCACTGTATTGGATAACGGCCACTCGGATGTTATCCTCATCAATGTCAAGACCTTCCACCATTCTTCGAATAAATTCACGGATTGCAGGCAATCCATTCCTTGAGTCGTCGGAACCATCAAGGAGAAACACAACATCTCTTCTGATGCCCCCTGTATCAACTATAAACCATAGCACACAAAAAAGAGAGAAAAGGATGGTGCATTTGTCTTCATATTAACAACTTATAATGAACCGCATCCCAATGGCAAATGGCTGAATATGAATATAGTCCTTATGTGTGTGGTGAATGTATATATATATATATTTAAAATCTCATGTGAAACGTTGACCATTGCTTTGGCAAAACAAGATTATTAAGAATCGATAAGTGTGATATAAAAGCAAAATGTCAAAATGTGTTGTGTTGCCATTTTCAAAAGAAAAGATATTGATTTTTATATTATTCCAGTCCTGCTGGATAGATAAGATTTGTCTCAAGACCAAAATAAAAATTGTATTAAATTAAGTTAAGAACAAGAAGAACAAGAGAAAGAGAACGGGAAGATTTGACGTCCATGACTCCATGACATGGACGTCCATGAAAATGAGGAATTACACCGGCACAGATTCTTCATTTTCCCAGATTTACACAGAAAACATTTATGTTTAGATGTTTTGCAGTAAATACTAAAGCACAATCTGTGGTCATTACAAGCTCCTGGAATGAAAGACACAGACTAAGGCACATTTTAATTTCAGAAATTACCCCCTGATTGAGTGTATTGAATTTCCATAATTAATTTTTTTAATCCATACTGTTTCTTACCTACATCAGGAATCCCTGAGGGGGTCAATGTTTCATCTGTAACTTTTGGAAAGTTCTTTAGTGTGACAAGAAGCTGTTGTTGGACTGAGGGCAAGTCAGAAAATGCAGTAACCGTGTAGATAAATTTAGGTTTCAAGGATATCATTTCCAGCTCACGTGGATCAACATTGCCCACTCCGATGGCTAATGTCACGACCCCAAGGTCTTTAAGAGCTACTGCTGGACCCCTAACGTCATCACGGGAAAATCCATTACACAGCAATACCAATATCTGAGGAACACCTTCCAGACGTCTGCTCCCAGAAGAAGTAGTAAACACATTGTGCCTAACAAACTGGAGAGCTGCTCCAGTGTTCAGGAATCTTCCTCCTTTGTGTCTCATATTTCTTATTATATCAAGGACATCTTCCTTTGTTGAGTATGTGTTCAGATAAAAATTTACCTCTGAATCACTACTGTACTGAACCAGAGAAACTCTGTGTTTGTTCCTTTCAACATTCAGTTTCGTCACTACTTTCTCAACAAATTCTCGAATTGCTGGGAATCCAATCTCAGTGCCATCAGAACTATCCAGCAGGAAGACAACATCTTTTTTATTATCTTCTGCATAAACGTAAGTAGGACGAATGTGGATATTTAAAAAGAAATAGCAGCGTATCAGCTCAGAGTAAGAATTACAGAAATCCGGTTTTAAAAAAATATTCTAGTTTATAAGTTTATAAAAAACTTAATTGATCTTACCTTGCTGCAGAACAACTGTCAAACTTTCTCTGTCAAGGTTGACATAATTCCCAAGACGCTGCTGAACTGTGTTCAATTGGCTAAACTCCTTCACGTTGAATGCGAAGGATGGATTGTGAGCGATGGCCTCTATCTGACTGCGGTCTGCATTTTTCACGCCAACACCAAAGGGCACCACTCCGCCAGTCTTTAAGGCCACCGCCGGTTCTCTCACGTTATCCCTTGACCTTCCTCCAATCAAAACAATCAAAAACTGAGGGACATTTTCTCTGCTTCCGTATAATGGTGAGAATATTGTGTCCTTCATGAAGGTCAGAGCAGTCCCAGTGTTCAGGCTTCTACCTCCAGCTAAAGTCAAGCCGTTGATGGCTTTGATCACATCCTCTTTTGTTGAGTAAGTGTTAAGATAGAAGTTAGGAGTTGCACTCTCACTGTGTTGGACCACAGATATCCGCACCTTGTTGATTCCAACATCAAGTGGTTCAATGACTCTTAATATGAAGTCCCGGACATAAGGAAAATCATATCTAACAGCATCAGTTCCATCGATCAGAAAGGCAACGTCCCTCTCAACTCCAGGCTCTTCTACTGAGGAAAATAAGTTAGAAGTTAAATCATGTCACACTGGAAAAATCACATTCAATCTGAAAAGATAGTTAAGGGCATGAACTGTGTGAGGCAGGCCGCTCTGACACCCTAAATATGTTTATAGTTCTGGAGTCTGCTGTGCTAAGCACTGTAATGCAGTTCTCAGGGAAATGAAAATAAGTCAACAATAAGTTGTTTGTTTGTCTATCAGCTCAGTGTGATTTCTATTAGCTTATGTTTAATTTGAATCATGAACCTGAACTATTCGAGGATGATTGAATAAAAAGCAATGTTGATAACTGACCTTGACCCGGAACATTTTCTGTGTCCCCCACTACTGTTATCAAAGGCATCCGGATCTGTTCCACAATGTTTGACAGGCTGGCAAAGCTGCTTTCGTAGTAAGCAAGTTCAGGGACAAAAGCAACCGTTTGCAAGAATTTTTCGTCCACTTGGTCTGCACCAACAGCATATGTCAGTACTCCTCTTACTGCAACTTTGTCGGCAATTCGTTTCACCTCATCCTGGGACGGGCCGCCTGTAATGAGAACAATCACCTGCTGGACTGCCTGTTTTCTTCTGGAGCCAGCCGAATCCTGAAAGTGGTTTGCCAGGGCAAACTCCAGCGCCGCCCCTGTGTTCAGAACAGTGCCGCCCATCAGGCGGAGTTGAGCTATAGCATTGAGTACGTCCTGTTTGCTGGAGTAGGTGTTCAGGTAAAACTCAGTGCGCTGGTCCCCTGCAAACTGCATCAGGCCAATCCTCACTCTATCTGGACGCACTTCGAGCTGGTTCACCACACCGGAGATGAAGTCGCGCACATAGGGCAGATTGGCATTCCCGACGTAGTTGGACCCATCCACAAGAAAGACAATGTCCCTGACGACTTTTTGAGTCTGAACTGTTGTTATCTCCGTGACTGTGAAAGTAAATGACCACACAACACAACCTCATTAGCCACATTATTGTTTTTCATGTTGTATTTAATTTGATGTTTTAACATTTCTTCTTAATATCGCCGATATGATGAAGGCTGTGTCTGTGGTAAATTATCTTTCATCAGGTAGTGGGCACAAGTATAACAATCAACAAAAAGAAAGTAACTGAAACTGAAATTTACCTGGCTCTGTGGGGACCTCCGTGTAGACAACCCCAGTCAACGTAGAAAGTGGAGAGGTAAGTAGTTGAGGATTGCGATTCAATAAGCGGAAATCCTTCAGAAAAAAGACTACTTCCTTGTTAAAAGCAATCTTTCTCAACTCCTCTTCATTCGCAGCCTTAGAGCCAGCAGCCAGCGTCAAAACACCCATGCGCAGAAGCTCTCCTGCTGGCCCCACAACATCGTCGGCTGAGCTTTTGGCAGACATTAGCAGGACCAGCTGGGGCACACCTCCCGCGATCCGGCTTCCTTTTTCAGCAATTAGCATCTTGGTCCTGACAAATTCCAGGGCAGCCCCTATGTTTGCCACTTGAGATCCTCCCCTTATGCGTAATTTCGCCACCGCGGCACTTAGCGCTTCTTTTGTTTCATGAGCATTCAGCTCTATTTCTGACTTGGCCATGTTAGTGAACTGTGCCACGCCAACCTGCACCTTGTCTTTTCCAATGGGCATGCGTTCTACAAACTTTTTGATAAAATCCCGGATTGCATTGAAATGGGTGTTCCCCATATTCTGACTCCCATCTATAAGGAAAATGATGTCCCTTCTCCCAACTGCCAATTCTGAAAAAGAAAAAAAGGTTCAAAGTTCAAGATATGACAATATATATTTGAGAAGAATACTTCCTTACTTGACACCAAAGTTCAATTCAGTGGTTTTGCTGAATTGATGTAACATTTGAGAAGTCTGTTTAAGTATACTGTTTAGTTTTTGACTAAAATTGTAAGTTTGTCTCGTTGTAATATGTGAATTATAAACCCTCTTACAGTAATCAGTTTGTTGCATAGACCATTAATTTCACTCTACTGACACATAAGCCGTTGTTTAGTGATTCTTTGTTTTATGAGTTTAAATGAGTACTGCATGCTCTCCAGAAGTATTGCTGGAAATATACTGTGCGACTTTCTTTCTAAAATTGTAACGCAGCCCCTGTCTGAATGTTTCCCATATTCCTGTCTACTTGCTTTAGGACGTGGGCAGTCATGCTGAAAGTCTTCACTATTATTTTCTCTCTCCAGTCTAGCTCAACAGAGTCACTACATAGCATGATATCAGTCAGTGCATTATTTTGCACTGAAACCTTAAAAATACGGAGAAGATGTGACTGCCCTTTCTTCAGTGTGAGCTTTTATGAAAAATAGCATTATAAAGCATTATAAATATTAGATTTTTCCATTTGGGTTGCATGTGTAGATTTTGTTGGTGCATGATATATTGCACTACATATCAAAGTTGTTTCTAAAGAACCATGCTTCCTGTTTACACATTAACCCTAACCTAATGCATTCTAGCCCTAAACTAATACACACTAACCATTACTTAATGCACACAATCCCTAACCTAATACAGAAAACTGTAGAAAGCTGGCTTTTTAAAATCCAAGAGCTTTCTCCATATCCAAGGGTTAACTGTCAAGGCTTATCTATGTAGGTGATCCCATAGTGGTCAATGTAAGTACCAACCTGAACCAAGGGGGGGATCTTGACAAAAACCCAGTATATTTATTTTTCCATAAATATAAGTGAAAAACTCAGATAAAAATAAAAAAAATACTAAACTAAAAAAAATTATAAAACTCAAAATATTATAAGAACATATCCATGTTGAACAAACATTATATAATAGACATCAGTTGTTTAAAAATGTTCTAATCCCATCATTTGCATGGTTTTGATGGCTTTTCATTCTATCACTGTCTCATTATGTTTGTGTTACTATATCATATATGTTTGTCTGGAAAAACAGAACCTACAAGCGTGTTTTCATTGCACTGTTGCACAATTTTACGTGATAAATTGAAAATCTGAATAATTACACCATTGCTAGTTTATTTTCAATTTTGAGATTGGATAACCTTCTTATTTTATTGATTTCCGGATGGCAGGCCATTAAATGAATCAGTTCTTGCTCTAAGATTGGCTGTTCTATTTCCACAGATTTGCAGAGACAAGGTAAACCAAAATTAGAGGTTTTCAATATTAATTAATAATAATTATATATTTTTTAAAATGGGAGCAAAAAATATGCAATTTTATATAAAAATTATAGTGTGTTTTATCAGGATGTTTGCATGTCATCCGTTGTGAAGTTCTCCTTGAATAAAAAAGCACTTCTCTTCAGATAATTGCAAAACAGCATTCAAATAGTTAATTAATCTTTCTGGAGAACAAATAGGCATGAAAATACCTGCCTCAATGATGAAGTTTTCATGAGTACAGAATAAATGTTATGAGAACTATTATAAACTTAAATACAGACATTAATAACACAGCCTCTTAAAGCAACATTGAGACTACAAACAAAATATCCAAATAGATAAAATTAAAAATTACAAAAGGGCCACAATGTGTTATACCAACAACTTACCTGTTACTTACTTGTTAGTAGATTAAGTCAACATTGCTAATGTGAGTGTACTGTTTTTACGTTCATGGGCGATCAAGCCTGATCGACATTTGTTCACCTCGCTATTGCATGCTTACATACCTTGTGTAATATCAGCCTGTAAGACAATGGTACGTTGAGCCACCCCATAAAGGTAGGGCACCAGCATATCTCCCGCTTCGGCCAGGGAGCCGACATCTTGAGCTGACAAAGCAAAGCTCTTATCCGTTGCCAAACTGTCCAGGTCTGCAGTGCTGTCACTGCCAAACGCTACAGTGAATATAAACACGTTTGCTTGCTTTAAGGCTCTGTTGCCCTCGTTGGCGTCGTCGCTGGATGGCCCAGCGGCGATCACTATTAGGACCTGTGGTACACCCTCCTCGGCTCGGCCACCCGCCTCCGGACCCAGCAAGCTTTCAGAAACCTCCATAAGTGCTGCCCCCAAGTTTGCCTCATCACCTCCCGTGAAGCTAAGCGCCTTGACAGCATCCAGAACGGCGGCTTTACTGTCAAAACTATTCAAATAGAATTTTATTTCTGGGTCAGAGCTAAACTGAACCACAGCTACTCGGAGCGCATTCCTTCCCACTGCCAGCTTTTCAATGACATTAACGGCCAGATCGCGGATGTGCAGGAAGTTGGCAGCTCCAACGTTCTCTGATCCATCAATTAAGAGTACAAGGTCAGCCGACTCTTGTGCTTTAAGGGGAGAAAAGGAGAAAACAAAACAGAGAACAAAATGCAACATGTGAAAGCGTTAAAATAAGGACACGACATGCAGCCACATCACCTCATATCCGTCCAGAAACACAGTCCACCATAAAACATTACACAAGCACATTATTCTGCATGGTGATTGAATCGAAGTTTGGGAGGGCGTGATTGTCAAGCGTGCTTTTATAGCACTTCAGAGAGGGAATATGTATATGCATATTAAGTTTGTAAGTGTTAATAAAAAAATACTGCCCCAGAAAAGTATGTATGTGCATGAATGCATGTGTGAAAATTGCTCGTGTCAATGCATATACATACAATGTGTTTTTAAATTATAAAGCATATACTTGATAACATATTCAGCCATTTCACATGACCATGAGTGATTCTGAAAAGTTCAATGAGTTACGGTGTTGTCGACTGACACCTCCCAATCTTTGGCATTCAAACACTCCATGCAGACTCATGTTACAGAACCCAGTGATCACGTGACCAGTCATGACTCTGCTAGCCCATCCTTGTTGCCAGAGGACCGGTCAGCCTATGGCACAGGTGCCAGATAGGTATCCTTATGTAATATGTACTGAAGCATTAAAGCTCCCTCTGACCAATCCACAGCAAGCACGACGCTCACAAAGTGATCTTGGTTTATTCAGCATAGGTTTAGGTATCCTGCAGTCTTTAAAGCTGTCACGTTATTTGGCCAGACTGCCCACTAAAGATCGGTTCCTATGCTGAGAAAACACAAATGCCACTGTTCTGACTGCATCGCACATGGCATGGCAAGGATGGGAGAGACAGTTCATCACCGTTTAAACATTTGGACATTATGCACATTTCGACAAAGTTACGAAGAAAGCTGGTGATAAATGCATACATTCACACAGGCAACAAAAGCAGCAAAACAAAGTTAGATATCGTTAATTTTTTTTTCCTGCTGGGTGGGAACTTTTTCACCCAAGTTCTGTTTATTTTTCTTTATTTTTCATTCCTCATAGGCTTTTAGGAGGTGCTTGACTGAGATTTCTAACCTAATTTCTCATATTGACTTTGTTCTTCAACGTGGATCTTTTTGAGTAAACATGCTTCTGTGTTACATGAAGTAACAATGGTCTTTTATTAAACACTAATCATAAATATATAGATAGATGACTATATAACAGCCATCCCCAAAGACTGCAGTGGCTGTATTCATCCCAGACGATGCACTGATAATCGACTGAACAATTTTCTTGAACAGCTAATTGAGAGGTGAGAATATTATGTTCAGAAGCAATTTGAAGAGGGAAATATTACAATAAACATGAACATTTGCTGATTTTATGATTATGGTTTTGATCATATTTCCATTAACTGGTGACTATTATTGTTATTATACAACCTTTTTTCTAAAGATTCGACCGTTTTTTCCCTACTCGCACAAGGCTATTCTTGTGGTAAATAATTATGCAATTATTCATTATTACGTCTTGTGATGACTTAATTACGTTAGGTGATCACATATGTACCTATAAATACTTTGTACTGTGTATAAAATAATAATTTATTCAAAACAAAACTTTTAACAAATACCAAAACAATTCACATGAACACAGGTTAAAAAAACAACCGTGTGATTTCTTCTGGAAACAAAATCACCGTTTAGACATATGCTTTTAACTTCATCCTGGTTCATAAACTTGTTTACTTAACTAACAACAAAACTCAACATGTCAATATCATGTTGTCGGTTAGAGTATGTTTAAATTATTGCTTATTTTGCAGCATTAGAAATTCGTTTTGTTATCGTTTAGTTAATTTGTTATTTTTTGCTTTCGTTTCTCGTTTAGTTATATTCCATTGTGGCTTATTACTTTGTAGATGTTAGTTCAGTAGTTGCTTATAAGTGAGATAACAAGATCATTTGAAAAAGTGAGATTGCACTCATCAATTCTAGCAGTAGTGTAAAGTATGAAACATGGACCATAAACCTTTAATGTGAAGCATTAGGGGATTGATCACATGCACACACGTGACATAAAAAGCTAAAAACAACAAACCAAGAAAAAACAGATAATGTTAATAATGGGAGGCAGATGAATGTTATAACTGGTGGAGTTAAACCACCTTTGCATTAATCGCATTTTGGCTCCACTGTATTAGTACTGCAGAGCCTCTGCCTGTTACCTGTCACATCTTGATTTACTCCTCTGACTTCAGCCACTGCAGGAGAGGCCGCGGCAGTGCACAGATTGAGTGCTAGGTCCTGGACTACACCCTGCAGGGCAGTGAACTGGTCTACAGTGTACACGTGTCGGTCCAAAGGCAAACTAGCCATCTCCCTGAGCTCCCACACCGCTGCGTCGTGCACCCCCACCGCGAACAGCTCCACAGTAGCCATTTTCAGTGCTGCGGAGGGCGGGGCCACATCATCCTGGGAGCGTCCGTCGGTCAGGACCACTACCATCTGCGGGACCCCATCTCCAGCCCGGCTGCCAGATGCCGCCGTCAGGTGGTTCTTAATAAGATACTCCAGACCCAGCCCGGTTCTGGTTCCGCCCCCCCGATATGGCATAGTCCCAATGTGGGCCAGAACATCCTGCATGGCTGAATAGGTGTTTAAGCGGAACTCCGTTCTGGGGGAGCCGTTGTACTGCACCAGGGCGAAATTAAACCCTTCGCCACACTTGTTTACAGCTTCTACAAGGCTGTAGAGAAACTCTCGGACGTACTGGAAATTTTCTTTTCCAATGCTTCTGGATGAATCCACTAGAAAGAATATATCTGCAGCCACCCCTTGTCTGCCATCTTTAAAAGAGAAAACCAGTTGAGGACTTTCTCGTGATCAGCTCTCGGCCATGTCCAGCTGTGTAAATTAAACCTGTAGCTATGTTAATTACACCTGTAGCTGTGTTACTAACTCCTGTAGCTATGTCAGGACATGGGAAAAGCTAAATCATCTAGAGCCTAAACCACATGTGTTCAGTAAATTAACACACTATTAATCACCACTTCAAGGAAAAGACTGCACTGTGATTACAATATGTTGAACAGGAATAACGACCCTTGGTGCTGAACAAGAAATAAACGTGTTGGGATACTGGCAGTAAAATACTGAGATTGGTTTTAATTTGTGCTGTCTAAAGTTTTCATCTGAACTCTGGAACAGGGTTTATCCATCAAGAGTAAGGGTTCATATTAACAAGTTCTATTAGATGTGATGGGACTATTCTGCCTTAACTGACTCTGATATAGAGGCAATTGTAGAAGAAAATAATTTAGACAATAAGAGTTCTATTTTTGTAGCTGCACGGTTGTGTTTGTAATAATGCTTATCTGACGTAATGAAGGTTAACCATAGAAGAATTTTTTTTTTTTTTTTAAATCTATGAATCCTGCGCAGATCAGAGAGAGTGTCTTATGGAGCAAACTCTGCGTCTTATGGTGGGAACTTACCATCCTGAGCTCCGATGTTGGACAGGAGGCCTGAGAGTACCACGCTCAAAAGGGTGCAAAATGGCAAGCACTGATGTTTCTTCATTTTCTTTAAAAGCACCGGATAGAAGACCTGGAGAGAGAGGAAACAAAAACCGGTTTCTCTCCAGTTTGGTCTTTGGCATCATCCTCTCTGAATTATACTGAGTAGGCCCACCCAGCAGGCTCAGAGTTAAGAGTATCTTTTTTTAAACAGCCTCGTGTCACAACAGGATGAAAAACTATGACCATAGGATCGTAATTATAACTGGCCAGGCGACTAAAAGCTGGCAGCTGAAGATAAAAAGAAGACCATTGACCATGTTTTGCCCCGTGGATAAATTTATTTTTTTTTTTGTGTTTTTTTTCTGGCTATATTTTTTAGGGCTGAACTATCAAATGACACCCCAGGATATAACGCAATAATTCGAAGAAATTTGCGGATAAAAACACCACGTCAATATAAACCTTTTACTGAAGAAAACGGACAAATGTGATTTGCCTTCACTGGATATATGGTTAGAAGAAGTACTTAGTGAAAACAAAGTAAGCCCTATCGGAAGTACCTATGAACAATTGCACCTCCACATCAGTATTAATTTACCGGAAGCAGGAGTGATTCTTAACTCAGTTCTGTTTTTGTATTTTTAAAACCTTTTCTTTCATTACGCGCCTGCATATTTGTGTCTCATTGCGCAACCATATCCGGTGGCCAGTGGCCGGTTCACAGTTAAATTCACCCTCAACGCACTGGAGAAACCAAACGGCTCTGGAAGCTTTCACAGAAATATGCACGCTTCCTCCACCACAGTGTCTGAGAGACAGACCAAGCATGCACAGCTGTTTCACGCCAGCTCTCTGATGAATTTCTTCTTTCACCACATCAATACCAAACGCTTGCCAGTAAAGTATCTGCAGTTCAGGGATCAAAAACAACAATCACACTTGTAAAAGCGTCCTCCCAAATGTCAGACACGTCAGTAGTCATTGTCATTTTTTTATGTTGCTGTCTTGTTGCTGAGATTAAAAATGGGTGGGGACAGTGGCATGAGCTGGGAACTCTGTAAAATGCTCTCGAACTTGCATTGCCAGAGGTGGAATGATTAAAGCCATGTGTAAAAACAGCAGCTGCACCCCAGAATACAAATACCTTTGCCGGGCAATGGATTTTCCATCATTTGACAGATTGCTCTTTTAGAAGGTACAATACTCTGGAAAGTTCTCCTGAAATGGTAGATTTCGTGGGGGTGAGTTTCTGTGTGCACAACTTTTCCTCCGTTGGGTTCAGAAGAAAGTGTGCTGAGCTTTTTGGACACACTGGCAGGATTTTTTAAACTGAAATGAACGAAATTAAATTTTCTTCAGTGTGCATCAGGGAGCCATCCGTTTTACAGCTACAGTATAAAAGAGAGAGCCACGGTCTGTTTACCGTCAGTCTCCTCTCAAAACTTATACTGGCCAGTTGTGAGCTAACATTCGTATCGAGAAAATCCTGCTTTTGAGTGACAATTAGACAATTAGTTTGTAGTGCACTTTGGGACCCACAGAGACATGGAATGTGAAGGACTGTCTCGTTCTAAACTTTCTATTGACACATTTTATCATAAGAAAATCCCCTCTCTTTTTTAACCTAAATGATGCAGAGCCAAATCCTTTGGTCGATCACATGGTCTATAGCCACCCCCTCATCTGAATAATGACAGTATTGGTTGGAGGTTTTCATAAGATTCTTCTGCGTGTTTATGAAGGCTGTAATTATATGCATGTCTCGTCTATTCACTGCTGCTGGAAATCTCTACGGCTGAAGATTGAGAAGGAAAACAAAAATCAGCCGTTGGAGTGCTCCTCTTTGCTCTAGTTGCAGCACAGATTGATTTAGACTGGTTTAAAACAATCACAGTCACTTTACAGCACTGTGCCATTAAACTGGTGTAAAATAATCACAGTCACTTTACAGCACTGTGCCATTAAACTGATGTAAAATAATCACAGTCACTTTACAGCACTGTGCCATTAAACTGGTGTAAAATAATCACAGTCACTTTACAGCACTGTGCCATTAGACTGGTGTAAAAGAATCACAGTCACTTTACAGCACTGCGGCCTCAGACTGGTGTAAAACAATCGCAGTCGCTTTACAGCACTGTGCCATTAAACTGGCGTAAAATAATCACAGTCACTTTACAGCACTGTGCCATTAGACTGGTGTAAAACAATCACAGTCACTTTACAGCACTGTGCCATTAGACTGGTGTAAAACAATCACAGTCACTTTACAGCACCGGTCCATTCTATTTACATGTGATAGTTATTTTATCTGGCAAGGGAAATGTTGGGTAATGAAGACTTTTTAACCGAGTTGAACAAAACAAATTGTTTTTAATAGCGCTGTGGTTGGCATACATTGTCCATAACTGGGTTAGTGTCCATGCAGCACTCTATTAATGCCCAGTAATAGCAGCCAAACGGAGGGAGGTTTAATAGCTTACAGTGCCCTCACAAGCTGTTCTGGCAACAGCGTCTGCCAGGCAATCACCGCATTAAGGTCTTCGTCATTGTCTTTACCCCGTCAAAGAATGTGCTCTGTTTTTTTTAAGTTGTTGAAGTTAAAGAAGCTTAAGCTAGTCAGATAAATGTGTTTGGCCTTCAGATTTGTGTTTATGATACTTTTAAGCATCACTCCATGGCTATGGAACAATAATGTAAATGTAAAGGGCCTGGTTGCTACAATAGTCACCTTTTACACAGACCAATGTTAGGGTTAGATGCAGCAAAAAGCACAGACTGGTGTTTTGGTCTGAAATTATTTCGGTCTGTACTGGGTTTAAAGCCCAGTGGGCAGTTGACGACCCTCCCATACTAAATGCTCTCACCTCTATGACCTAATTATATAAGTCTGGCACTGCTTTTGAATTAGGGGAATTTGGAGAAATCTCTATATTGTGGCACAATATTTTATGGCAGATAATATATTTTTGTGGAAACACTTTTGAAATGCAATCCCAAAAGCCTGTGAGAACCAATCAGAAATGACAAACCCGGGAGACAAGTTATCACATGTAATTTGATGAGGGGCCATTCTGGACCTTTAAAATGCAAGTAATCTGTTTCATCTGGATTTGTGGTTTTATTACTGAACCTCAGCAGCAAGCAAAGCAACCTCAGCATGGCCTTTCTTTGCTTCAGTTCACAGTTATGATAGGAGACTGAAGATTTTAAAATGTGTTTTTTATCCAAAAAAATCCTTGACTTTATCCTTGCTTGTATCTGAGCATAGTTGTACTAGTAGTTTTGTTTGTATCTGATCATATCTGTACTAGTTGTTTTATTTGTATCTGAACGTAGTTGTACAAGTAGTTTTGTTTGTATCTGAGTATATGTGTTTCTGTTCACTGCATCAATGACAAGAGGCTTAGGGAGATGTAAACATAGGTCAGACACTGGTGCAGTGATGGCAGTAGTGGGCACGTCACCAGTGGCCTGTAATGGGCTTTAATGGGCATGTCACCAGTGGACTGTAATGGGCTTTAGTGGGCATGTCACCAGTGGTCTGTAATGGGCTTTAGTGGGCTTGTCATCTGTGGCTGCATTGGGCTTGTCATTAGTGGGCTACAATAAGCTGCAGTGAGCTGGTCACTAGTGGACTGAAATAAGCTGCAGTGGATTGCAGTGGGCTTGTCACCAGTGGGCTGCAATGAGCTGCAGTGGATTGCAATGGGCTGCAGTGGGCTTGTCACCAGTGGGCTGCAATGAGTTGCAGTGGATTTCAATAGGCTGCAGTGGGATTTTCACCAGTGGGCTGCAATAAGCTGCAGTTGGCTTGTTAACAGTGGGCTGTAGGGCTAAACTCAGAAAGGAGCACTGCTGTTGTACATTGCACTTTTCCATAGCCATAAAAGCTTCAGTAAATATACAGTGTTCAATTGTTAAACTATAGTCTATGTAATTTGCTCTAGGTAAGCATCAGTTAGGCAAGTAATATAATGCAATGTAATGTAATGTGGGCAGCTTCTCAGAGTCTTATAACAAAGAGAAGTGTTACAGTTTTTTTCCACAGCCTCTTAGATCTCATTAATAGTTTTTGACATCTCATACCAAAGGCGTATTAATTAAATGTTAGGATAAACTTTGTTGACACCTTATTGATCTGATCAGTAAAATATGCTCCCCAGCTCTACAGTTTGACTGAAATGGCACTTTGCTCAACAGTAAAATACTCTCTTGTTAAATAACTCTTCATCATTCCCCTGTTTAACTCTGTCTAAATGGCACTAAGCTCAACAGTAAAATTGTGCTTATTGAATGATACTCCCTCAGCTCTCTCTTATTTAACAGCAGGAAAAATGAGTGATGTTCAGTGTCAACCATGCTATTCAGAAGGAATCCCAGGCTGTAACTCATTAACCTCTCTCCGCACAAATCCCCAAGGGGCTGCAATCAAAGGGCCATCCTGATTTCAAGGCAGATGAAAGAGACATGAAGTAAAGGGGGCGGGGGGGGACCGGACTGGCATTCGCAGGTGGAACGTGTTAGCCTGTCTGACATATTACAGATGTGCAGGGCCCAGTGGCAACTATTCTCGGCCAGAGTTTTAGTATCTAAATAATTTTAGGCAGTGTTTATCAGTGGGAAATCTATTTCTATTAAACCATAAGGCGCAAAACACCTAGACTTTACCGCAGACACAGACATTGGGCCAGACATCAATCAATCTTCTGAAATCGCTCATCCAGTTCTGGGGTGAATTTTTTTTTTTATTTTTTATTTTTTTTATTAAAGTCACTACAAAAATTATACCGTATTAAGTCTCTGCAAATGCCAAATTGACTCCATACTCGATCTATGAAAAGCTACTACTCTACACTAAACCTTGTTTCATTCGTCATAAGATTTCCATTTCATATTGGCAGTGATACTAATGCAGACATACCTCAGACATTTTTCCCTCAATACTACACAAAAATCAGAAGAACCTGGAAGATAGTCAAACACACAGACAGATAGACAGACGGATGGATAGATGGATAGATAGATAGATAGATAGATAGATAGATAGATAGATAGATAGATTTATTTGAAAATGGTCACTTCCTCCAAAGATGTAGAAAATTTCTCCAATATTGTTCCTGTCAACAAAGCTGTTTCCTGGTTTTTGAATGATAACATCTTTTCCCATACTGCAGTCCAAAATCATAAAGCGTGGCTGTATAATTTAAAATTCAGTTGAAAACAAATTTTTGCATCAGGCATTGTGGTGCGATTTTTTTACTCTAGAGGGTGCGATTTTACTGGTAATGCCAAGGTGCAGTTTAGTGTGTGCAGTGTGAGCATAAAGATCCTGATGCTAAATTAAGATTCACAAGGGGAGAATCTACGCCCTGAAGTTTTAATTTTGTCTTTTTCCCCATTCTGGTAAGTTCACAGGCAGTTAATGGCAATTGTGTTATTCTCATTGACAAATAGGTCATATTCCTGCCCTGCTGAAATCCGTCTTAGACCAAATTACTTTTTTAAACATCGGGATGAAAATAGCTTCCTCGCTTATTAAATCTAAGCCGGTGGATAAAATTGCCTTTTATGACAGAGGACACCCCTTGGACATGATGTATGGTTCCATTGGTAAATGTGCATCATGTTATCCAGCTTTACGCAGGAGCACAGATTCACTTTCTTAACCAAATGCAGTAAAGTATTTGATATTAAGATGTTTCTTTTTTGAAAAATGGGTGACAATTGCCCGCAACTCATATGGCCAAATTTAAACATATATATTGTTAGCCTTAAGTATTTATCACGCTGAATATTATAAGATGACTCTCTAAAATGATTCAAATGTCTGAACTCTATCTTAGCATCTCACAAATAAGCAGATCTCACTTACCCTCAGCTAAATGGCTGTATTCCACAGTTTAAAACTGGCAACGATTTTGCTCATTATTCTTCTAATAATTCCGTCCTGAGTGGTCTAGCTCCCTTGAGGAAACTTGACGAGCGAGATGCAGAGACAACGCAGAGAAGCAAACACACTAGACAGTGGTGAAACAAGACTCTCCTGCTGGCTCTCCAGTGGAGCTGTGGCACTAACTCCAGGGCTCAGGCGGGACACACTCAGAGAGCTCCCATCCGTTCCTCTCCTCCCATTTTCTGAAAAAAAAAAATGATGTCACCAACTGGAGCAGCACCTTTGTCCTCTCCACAGAGTGTCCCGCTGTTTGTACAATTTTTTATTTCATATACACGTCAGATGTTTTCTTGTGCTCAGAGGAAATTTCAGTTTTAAGTTAAACAGAACTATTGAGTGTATTTTTGGTTTCTTATTTTTTTCGTCTATACGAACCCTAACCTACCACATACCTCTGATCCAACTGCTCGTACGTGGGATTCAGCATTGATTGGGCACCAGCCAAAGGAAATAACAGTGGTTGGCCGATTATGTATCTTTGCATATATCTAGGGAACAAATCTATATACTAGATATTTATATATATAGTCCAACTATAAATGCCATTTGGATTTAAGATGGTTGCCTATATGGGGAGCCAAATGTAAATGCAACCTTTTAAAAACCTTTCTAAACTTCTCCAGTTTTAACAAATACCTATTTAACACCAAGATTTAGAATATATCTGGCATTTTACACTATTTGTATACATATTTTTGAAAATTAAATATATATTTTTTTTAAATCTTAGCAATGAAACATGCATTAAAATAAATCTTGGATCATAAATATTAAACTAAATCAGGAGTTGTAAATTAAAATTGTAACATTTTTAGGGCACATAGATTAACTTTCAAATGCAATGAGAGGTGCTCACAAATATTATTACAATTATTTGCCAATTAGTGCATATGCCATATATAGTACATTAGCTTATTAATAAAAATATGGAGGAATAGGAAGAAAGACCGATTAATAAAAAACTGATGCCATTATGTCAATTGTTCAATTATACAAAAAGGACATATTGATGTATATATATCAATGCAAATACAATCACACTGCATGGACTTTGAATGATAAGAACCATTCCTGTTGTCGCTCCATCATTGATGGTCCCCCCCTAGTTGGCTGGGTTCTGCCTTTGGTGGGGCGGGGTGGGTTCGGAC